>BQKN01066616.1:0-45393 GCA_022839385.1 Asparagus kiusianus | reverse complement strand
GGCTTGGGGACTGGATGTAGGTCTGGAGGACCGAACCAGTATAAATCTTTGTGTTTGCGTATGTAATTTTCTGTGATTGTCTACACATTGGTTTGATCTTTCTTACTCTTTGTGATATTATTTTATTGAAATTTAAAGTTTACGCATTAGATTTTATAAACACAATTCAACCCCCCTTCTAGTGTTTGAGTGCCATTGCAGCGATCCTACAGCAGACACTGATCTCTCTTCACATGATAGCCAAAAATCCTCTGAAAGGTCCAAAAGTTCCCTTTTTATAGCTGTTTGCGACTATTTATAGAGTTTTAACACGTAACCGACGTGCTAAAATTATGGGTAGAGGGCATAACTGCCTCCTGCAATTCAGCCCATATTGGTTAATGGGGCGTAGCATACTCCTGAAGTTTAGCCCTGACTGACTAGGTCTTCGGATCAGTTATAGTTAGATCTCCTGCGGACGACGAGCCTCGTTGCATGATAAGGTTCGTCAGATCAGACGAGCCTCAATATGCAGCGAGGTTCGTTTGGCAAGGTAGGCTTTTCAGTATAGAGAGCTTCTTCTAACAAACTTTGTCTTCACTAACTTCATCTGACGAGCTTCGTCTTCACTAATGAGCTTCGTCTTCATTGACATGCTTCGAATCTTGTTTCCAATGATAAGCTTTGATGTTTAAGACGAGGTTCACCATTGTGATGAACCTTGTCATGATTGAGTGAGCTTTGACACTCTTTTATCTCTTGGCATTTTTAGTGCCTACAAGGCCAAATGATTAGCCGATGATAATGAACTATCAAGCTTAATGAGAGTGGAGGAGAAATAGGTTTTTTGACTAGCCTCTGAATCTCCTTCCCTTTCATGTTGATCATGCCTATTTATAGTCTTAGGACCATTATGGAGTGAGTTAATAAGCTTTAACTGTCTTTATAATGAGAGAGTTAGTGGTTATTAACTCTCCTTAAATGGATGAGTTAGTGGTCATTACCTCTTTTTAAATGAGTGAGTTATTAGTTATTAACCCTCCTTAAATGTAGCCTCTGAAAATGGCGACAGATGAGGTTTGTTAATAACGACAACGACGAACTTTATCTTTAATGATGAACTTCGTTTCTAGCGAACTTCATCTTCAAGGACAAACTTTATTTCTAGGTGAACTTCATTTTCAATGATGAACTTAGTCTTCAATGACAAACTTCATTTCTGGGTGAACTTCATCTTCAATGGCGAACTTCGTCTTCAATGGCGAACTTTGTCTTCAATGGCGAACTTCGTTTCTGACAAACTTCATCTTTAATGATGTTTATCATCATGATGGGCTTTCATCATCATGACGAGCCTCGTCATGCTTGTAGTGAGGTTCAACCTTGCTTTATTCCTTAGTATTTTTTTAGTGCCTACACATGTGTCGGTCGATGAGTGGATGAGAGGTCACCTTAGTATTTAATATGAAGTGATCGGGGGCATGACGGTGTCGACGTAGCCTGATATGTCATGAAGACTATCAGGACTAGAGGTAATGGTGCCTGCCAAGCATTAAATATGACGCTGATGTACTGTCGGTGAGAGAGACTCGAGGTTGAAGTCGTCCTTTAGCTTGGTTGAGAAGTAATGTCTTTCGAGTCGACCTCGCGAGGCGTCGAATAACTGGTCGAGTAGGTTCGTAATGAGTCGTCTTCGACAAGAGGACTGACAAGTATTGTCATTCGAGACGATCTAAGGAGATGTCAACTTGACGGCTCGGGTAAGTTGAGATTCTTGGTTGCTCTGACCGTCAATTTGTTTTGAACGGTGCATGTAAGAGGACATCTGTTGGTTGCTGGCAAATGGATGTACTTTAGGGACTGAGAACACCATAAAACATTCGTTTGTGATATTTTCGTGACTTATGTGATTAGTGGTATGTTAACAGCCAATATGGTAAACTTGATATGAAACTAATTAACTTAACAGCCGAGCTTTAGCATTAATAGACGATGGTAATACTTAACATTAGCATGCACAGCCTAAACCTAATAACTTCTAATAAACTTAGCAACCACACTTTAATCTTAACAGGCAATGGTTAAACTTAACCGGTTTCTAATAGACTAAGCATTCAAGATTTAACATTAACATGTAAAAATGTAAACTTAACAACTATCTGATAAACATACCTGCCAAGCTTTAATTCTAACAACCTACTAAAATTTAAAATATCATATGACTAACTAAAAATTAAGTGTCAGACAATTTGTTAATTCTTATCTATGCGTAGATTATGGAAAAATCTCCTAATGATGATCAACTTTGTTGAATCATTTATCATCCTGATGATGATCAACTTTATTGAATTATTTATCATATGCAGTGATGCAAGAAATTTCACTACATTACACGTTTAAAAATACATTGATATACCTCTAAAACACACAAAAGCCTCATCCATCATCCCCACATCCTCTCAATCTCACGCAATACCAACATCCAACACTATTACACCCATATACTAAACCACATTTATCATTGCTATCAACCGTCAGGACTTAGGATTTTTAGCAAACTCTCAGCTATCAACAGACTTGATGTGTCTTTACCAACTGTCGTTTGAGTTGGACTAGTCATGCATTTACCCTTAGCATGATAAGTTATTAAGGTATTTCTCTTAGACTTAATATCAGATTTCTCCTCTATCCTTAGCCATTCAAGGCGTTGGATTAAGTGTTCGAGTATGATTACAACAGTTAAGTTGTAATCAAGTTTGGTTGTGCTATTTAGTGTAACAGCTCAACCTAAAAAGTTAAAAGCGAGACTCATCGCATGGTAGACCTGCTATTTCCAAAAGTAGTCATTTGCGGGGATGACGATGTGAAAGCAATCAAGTCATTCGGTGACATGAAAGTATAACGATTGTGATTAGAATAGAGGCACATCGCATGGTAGGTGTCACGCCCCGCTTCCCAAAATACACGGGAACCGGAACGTGAACAAGCCCGCGACGTATTAGATCAAGGAGAATAAATAAAAATAAATGTTTCTCCTTAACCTAATAAGCTAAGCGTCTGAAAATAAGTACAATGCAAAGTGTAAGGACCATAAATTTTTAATACTAGTTAAAATAATTTTTAGTATTTTAAAATATTTAATTATGTTTTTTAAAAAAGTATTTGTATTTTTCTTGAATTTCTACAATTTTCTATGATTTAAAGTCTAAGTTTTATATTTATTTAAATGATATTAATATTTATAAATTAATTTTATGCGGTGAAAATTTATAGAATTTATCTGTTATGTTATCGATGCTGTTACATGTCATTTTGAATAATACGTTGTATTATTTTTATTATTACGTATATTTTCGTATAATACGTTGTATTATTAATTATGTATTATTTATATAATTTGCTGTATTATTTCTACTGTTACATATTATCTGTCATATTAGTATAACTTGTACGTTTTACTGTGTATATAATTATCCCATAATTGTTTGATTTTAAATATAAGTAATTATATTTTTAATTAATTCTTCTTATTTAATTGCATGATTTCTTGTATTATTTCTACTGTTGCGTATTTTCAGTTATAATACCACATCTGGTACGTTTTGATGTGTAGATAATTTTCACATATTTATTTAATTTATTTTGTAATCATTATTATTTTTAATTATTATTCAAAACCCTAATTTACTCTCTCTCTACATATATATATATATATATATTATACATTTTCTCTCTCCTCCTCTCTCATCTCTTTCGTTTTCTTTCTTCCCCAAACACCGAAACCGCCTCCAACCACGCCTTGGCTACCACCAGCACCACCTCCGACCCGACAGGCCGCTGATCCGACCTCCCTGTCGGCCTCCTCTCCTCTGACCCGACACCACCCCTCACTCCCCCGTCGACCTCCCCTCTTCCCCGTCGGCGTCCCCTCCTCCACCGAGAGCCACCAGGGCGTGCCTAACGGCCTGCACAGCCGCCACTCCAAGCTCTGCGTCTGCCCTCCAACCTCGCCCAGTCCAGCGCCCCACCTCTCTCTTCCCCTCTCATTTTCCCCTCTTCCCCGACCTCCATGAACTCCGACCCGCCGCCCTGAGAACCGCCCTGACCAAGCCCCCTCATCTCCTCCTGGTTCTCCGACCACCCTCTACCCCTTAGATCTCCCCACCGCCTCTACCTCCGCCCCCACGAGCCCCGCCAGCGCTGCCAAGCTTCCACTTTGCCGCTACCCCTCCTTGTCGCCACCCCTGCTCCGTCTGACCGTCGCCCCCTCCTCCTCGTCGTCGGCCCAACCGCCCCAGCAGCCGCCTCCTCGAGAAGCCCTCCGCGCCACCGCCCCTCGACCAGTGCCTCCTCCTCCACCAGGCCCAAAATCCGACCCCCGCCTCCGCCTGCACCACTTCAACAGCCACCGACGCCCAGCTCCGATCAGCCCCTACAGCCACGCCCGCGCCTCCTCCCTCCGCGGTCAGCGACGCCGACCACGACGAGCAGCTTGAGCATCGCCGAGATCCCGCAGCCCCTCGCCGGAGCTCTTCCTGACGCCGTGCCCCGTATTAGATCCGACCCGCGCCGCCGACGTCGATTTGTTCGACAAAAACCCGAGGCAAGATCCCGAACCTTGATTATTTCATTTTAATTCTTAGTTTTATCGTAAACTATTATGTGACTCGTCATTCAATTTTTAGATCTGGTATGAGTTAATTAATTAGATTAGTCTGTGATATATTATTACCTGTGTGGGATTGCTTAACATGAATAGTTGTGTGGAAGCTTGTTGTGTTATCACTTAGTTGTTATCCAATAGGAGAGACTGTACATGAAGACGACTTCTGTTAAAAGTATGATGTATAAGCGTGCTTCAAAGCATGGCTATACTTGCTCGACATCGATATCCCGATGTGAGGAGTCCCGAGTTCCCTCGATGTCGATATCCCGGTATGAGGTTTCCTTGATTATTATTATTATAGCATTGACTAGACGATGCACTCTTGATCGGACGTGTTGTGGGTCACGGTTATGTTCATAGTTTTACAGAAGTCGTTCCACGGTAACTCCGTGGCTAGTGCATGATATTTCATGTACAATTACTTAATTAATTTGACAATATGGGGTTATAAAGGGGGATTGGACGGAGAATATAGCATGTATATAAATGGTCACAGCGCTTTCTTGTTATCGTGATATCGTGAGTGTTATGTACATGGGCCAGAGGGCCAATACTTGACTTGAAGGCGGCCCCCGGACGACTTTACGGGGACCCGATTATATACATCAAAATATTCTTCTCCAATTCAAATAACATGTAAAACAAGAATAATATGCTTGTGCCTTATGGTGGTCTTTGTTAGTTTTGTTGAGATGTAGACCAGTGTTGTTCTTTTCATACATAGATTGGGATTAATATTTAATTATTTACAATGTGAGACATATGGTATATACATGAGGGTTTCCTTGTGGCGAGCTTGATTCTAACGTTGACATTGTCACGCGCATCTCGAAAGCGGACACACGTCTCGAAAGCGGAAGCGCATCTCGAAAGCGGACTCGCGTTAGATCCTGTCTCAGCCAAAGCTGGGTGAGGTTCAACAACAGAAGCCAATATTTGGCTAGGTTGTTCATTATCACCCGAAGTTCGGCTAGGTTGTTTGACAACCCATCTTTTAGCCCGAAGGCTGGTTTTCGGAGCCTCATCTTTCAGAGGCAAAGTTTTCTCCTCGAGGTTCACTCGAGTTGAGTCATCAGAAGCCACATGGGCTAAAGTCTCGTAAGAGACTCGACGATACTTACGTGCCTTCGTAGGACTGGAAGCACCAAAGGAGATGAACTCCTCATACTTGGTCTGATCAAACTCGATGATCAGAGTCTCAACTTCAGTTCCGATTGCAATCTTGTCTAACTGCACCACCACCAGTTCGTCGGAAATAATGACTTCTCCCACTGTGGTTGCTATCTTCTATAGGGTCAAAATTAAACTTTGATTGATTTCTTATTTTAAGAAATGAGTTCGATCACTTGGTACGAATCCCTTATAATCACTCGCTCTCTATTATAGAGGAAGAGAAGATTAATTTGACTTCTCTTTTGTTTAAAAGTGGGTTCTTGGTGGCGGAATGATGCTTCTCTCGATGCTCAAGCCGAGATTGCTTCCCGTTAATGATCAGAACAAGATCACAAAAGCTTATGATAGTGGCTTAAATCACGAGGATGCAGACACTGATTTCTCTTCACACGATAGCCAAAAATCCTCCAAAAGGTCCAGAAGTCCCTTCTTTATAGCTGCTTACGGCTATTTATAGAATTTCAGCATGTAACCGATATGATAAAATTATGGGTAGAGGGCGTAACTACCTCCTACAATTCAGCCCATGTTGGTTAATGGGGTGTAACATGCTCATGAACTTTAATCCACGTGGCTGACTAGGTCTTTGGAGGCATTACAGTTGGATCTCCCGCGGACGACGAGCCTTGCTGCATGATAAAGTTCATCAGATCAGACGAGCCTCAATACGCAGCGAGGTTCGTCTAGCAAGGTAGGCTTTACAGTATAGTGAGCTTCTTCTGACGAACTTTGTCTTCACTGACTTCGTCTGATGAGCTTCGTCTTCATTGACACGCTTCAAATCTTGTTTCCAATGAAAAACTTTGTTGTTTAAGACGAGGTTCGCCATTGTAATGAACCTCATCATGTTTGAGTGAGCTTTGACACTCTTTTATCTCTTGGCATTTTTAGTGCTGTTCGCGGGAAAATTGGTGTCTTTCTTCATTGATTCCATTGTACACTTTCGTAATAGTTTATCGATTACAGAAATCCGGTCTTTTTATAAGATCCGGTTACAATGAAAAATCAAAAAAACAAATAAAAAAGATTACAACTTTCTTTCCTTGTTTGTCGAACGAATCGCGAGCTCCTGTTTTGCGGTCACTCGCTTTGTGTGGGTTCTTTGCCTGCGCCGGGGTTATTTGCCGTGGACCACCGCGTGATCTCGATCCGGTCGGATCTACACGATATGACGGGTATTATCTCACGAAGGAAATAATAGCCGAGTGGGGTACTAATTCACCAAGGAAATAGTAGCCCAAGTGTCAAAATCGACCAAGCGAATTCGAGACTCTTCTCGGGATCTAAGAACCAAGCTTAGATCCGGAGGAAAATCGTGTAGATCTTAGATCCGCTCCCTCTCGAACTCTTGCCTTGTTTGACGTTGACGATCGCCGGGCACCGGATCTGGAAGTCCAAGCCTCCAAGCCTCCAAAGTTGAGATCTTTTTTAGATCTGAGTCTTCAATCCAGCAGGGCTTCGCCTCCTCCCAAAATCCAACCTCTTAACAAATGAACCAAGCCCCCTATTTATAGCCAAACGAACCCGTGCATACGAGCACGTGTACACAACATAAAGGGGGGAGGGACATTGCCGGCCACCTTGGGGTGGCTCGGCCACCGAGCCACCCTGGGGTGGCTCGGCTTGGGCCGAGCCACCCCGGCTTGGTTCGGTTCGGGCCGAGTCCCCCCGGGTGTGTTCGTTTCGTCCGTCGTTCGGGTTTTCTGGTGTTTCCGGTTCCGATTCGATTCGGTTGTGTGGTTAACTTGTTCGGATTCGATTCGTTTTGTGGTTGGCTTGATCTGGAATCGATTTGTTGACTTGATTCCAAATATGGCAGTAAACCCACTTCTGAGTTCGAGTCCGGAATTGATCTTGATTCGATCATTGTATCACCGAGTTCGCTCTTGTTTAGATGACTCGGTGATTCCCCGAAACGTTGGTTTGATTCCGCGTGCGAGTGGATGCATTCCAATGCTTGGGTGCGATTTGTTGGCTTCGTCGCCTCGTCACTCGATGGTTCGTTGATTTATCGAATCACCGTGTCGAGCTGTGTTGTGGGACCTATAGGCAATTTTATACGCCTACAAGTGCCTACAAAGCTAAATGATTAGCCAATGATAATGGTCTATCAAGCTTAATGAGAGTGGAGGAGAGATAGGTTTTTTGACTAGCCTCTGAATCTCCTTCCCTTTCATTTTGATCATGCCTATTTATAGTCTTAGGGTCTGTTCGTTTGCCCCAAAAAACATGGAAAACAGGGAATTGAAAACAAATCAGGCTGCCACATAGGATCAAGGTTTCGGATAGTTTCCATTTCACCTGTTCGTTACACAAGCCGATTTAGAGAAATGGGGCCTTGAAATTGGGTTCCACGTCGGACTTTGGGAAATCACGTTTTTAGCAGCTTTTGGCGTGAAAACAGCTGAAATCTCCACTACACCCATTTAAATAATCGAACGGGTGTTTTTTAAGGTGGGGGGAGAGAAAACTGGGAAATGCTTAGGGTTCCCTTCACCGCCTCTTCGTTCTCTTCATTCTTCCCTATTGCTCCACCTCTTGCCGTCTCCAATGCTCCATCTCTAATTTTTCTCCATTGCTCTTTGAGAAAACTGGGAAATAAGCCCTCAACAACCATTCATGGGCTGTTTGTGTTATCTTAGCCAGATCTAGCAGCAGCGGTGGGTTTATTGGGTGATTTCTACTTCTTATCCTCTTCCACTTGAGCGGTGTAGTCAGATCTATACCTGATCTGGTAGATTTAGTCCTTGAACGGGGATTCCATCAACTTCAACTGCTTGAGGTTCGATCTAATTTTTTCTTAAGGTATCCCTTCATCAAAGTGCAAATTTTCTATAAATTAGTAACATGCATCAAATTTTAAGAGTTTATCCTCTAAAATTAACCTTGTGATTTATGGGTTTTTTTCGTTCATTGCAACTGCATCTTTTAAGAGATTTATTCTTTTACTAGTCATCTTTTATCTCTAATTCCCGCACTTCCTTAAGCCCCTGTTTTAGATCAGCTTTTTAAGCATATCAAAGGAACTATTAATCGAATTTTTCTGATCTTATATCCTAACCATAACCTGAGCATGTCTATTTCCAATATCTGAAAGCTTCTATTAAATAAGATAATTTTAATTAATTGTGAATTTTTCAAGTCTTTCGTTAAACTGTTGTCATTATTCTTAGTCTTCAGTTTAAGATGAGGAGCCAACTTCTGATCATGTCTTTAATTAATGGGTTGCATCATTACCAAAACTGATGTGTAATACCAAGCTATTCACGGGTATTTAATAAAATTATCAACTGTGTAAGAGTGACGTTGAACAGATCTGATAATCAGTTATTCAAAGATGGTTTCTTTGGTAGAAATATGTTCTCCAAAGATGGTTAATCACTTGTTTCTCTCTCTAATTTTGTTTAAATCACAGAAGTTATTCACTTGTGTAATCTTGACTGGTTATTTAAAAGTCCACAGGCCTACAACAAATATAATGAGAATGATAGTGAAAAGTTTGTGTTTTGATTTTATTTACATATTTTAACTGATAACTAAATATTGTAGATGGATGGTGATTATGATGATGAAGAGGTTGTTAAAAGAATGTGTGTTGGGGCTGCATTTTCAGTCATGATAATAATTTTCACATTTTTGAGGAGAATTAAATATCGCCGTAGATCAATACGGTTTGGACCAAGTGATGAGAAATTAAGGAGGGAAAAGACTAGGGCTGATTTGATGAGTCGTATATATCACGGTTATAGTGATAGCTATCAAAACTTTGTTAGAATGCGCCCGGGTGCATTTATGAAACTAGCAATGTTAATGAGGAAACAACAACTCTTAAAGGACTCAAGGGATATAACAGTAGAGGAGCAACTTGCCATAACTTTGAATATTTTGGGACATAAATCCAAAAATCGTATGATGAGAACATAATTCATAAGATCAGGGGATATAGTCAGTAACTACTTCAATAGAGTATTGCAAGCTATTTCGTGCATATAAGGCCGATTTATGAAACAAGCACCGAATGAAGTACCTCAAGAGATCCTTAGCAACCCATCATTTTATCCATTTTTCAAGGTATATCATCCACTCTACCATTTTTCCAAAACAATTCTCTAAACAAATCATAAAATACTTTAACATAGTAAGTTGTACTCTATAGGATTGCGTAGGTATGATAGATGGGACACATGTGGACGTTATGCTACCTGCTACACTTGTTTCGCGTTTCAGAGGGCACAAAGGTGTCACACAAAATATTCTTGCGGCTTGTACACTGTAGGCTGTCTAAAAATCACAATAGATAACTGATTCCCATCAAAACACCGATGATGGAGGTTGCACTCTGACAACTTCCAGAAGGTTACAATTTGAAGACTTTCACGTAGATTGATGAAGGTTATAATCTGACGACCTTCGTAATAACTGATGAAAGCTCTAATCAATAGCCTCCATAATCAACATCGGGAGTTACAATCTGACGACTCTCACATATCAAAGAGCTAAAGCAAAGATTACAAAACGACGATCTTTGCAACGCTCTGACAGAAAGAGACTATAAATCGACGGTCTCTTCAAACCAAGACGTGGAAGTCCTCCCCGCGTTCATAGCCATGAACGCAGCTCAAATGCAGCTTCCAACGCTGCCAACACAACTTCCAAATTGTTGCAAACGCAGCTCAGATGTAACTTCCAACGCTGCCAACGCAACACCAATTCGGCCGCAAACGCAGCCTCCGAAGGCTGCAATCGCAGCTCACATTCAGCTCCAAAAGCTGCCAACGTAGCTTTCATCTGCTGCCAAACACAGCTTTCAACAAACTGCCAACGCAGCTCATGTTCGGCCGCAAACGCAGCATCTGACTGCTACTAACGCAGCTTCTAACAGCTACCAACACAGGTTCCATCTGTTGCCCAACGCAGCTCGCAAACACTGCGCTCAAACGCAGATTTCATTTCAAAATGCAGGATTTACGTTTGGCTCGTTCAAACACGAGCTGAACGGTTTCAAAACCGTTTCCCACGATCTGAGGGGATCATAACTCCACTCAGGAGTGATTTAAGGGGCGGTTACATCCCATTAGTCCCACTTAGGAGCGAATTAAGCGGGCGGTTATACCCCTTAATCCCCTATAAATAACTAAGAAATCAACTTAGTTCGGGGCTGGATCCTGATCCTTGATCTTTAGGGCTGGATCTTTCATCCTTCTCTTGGGTAGCAAAGAAGAGATCTTAGGGGGAATTGCTAGAGCTTTGGAGATCGACAACAGGAGCTATCTTCGTGCTTGGCTTGTCTAACCAATTACGGTTAAGATCAATCAACTCTTTTATAAGAGTTTAAACTCACTCTGAGTTATCAATTCATTTAGAGTTTCAAACTTGCCACACAAGTTCTCCACAAACGTCAAATCGTGAGGAGAAGACCACGTTCCAGTGAATCAAGACGTTTGGATCATCAACGGAGAGCAAACTCGATGCGAGCATTCAAGGGAGACACTCCATCGCCACCGTGAAGAACCCAGACCTAAACAAAGGGGAGAATCCAGATCATTCTCCTCTCTTTTGTAATCAGGAAATCCAATTGTAATTAAGATCAAAGGAATACAAATCAATTTTCCTTCGTTTCTTTTACTGCAAATTTTTCCACCAAACATACACCAAACAAACTGTTCACTTATGTTTTAGCTGGATGGGAGGGGTCGGCTAACGACTATAGAATCCTTCAAGATGCTCTGTCTAGACCACAACCATATGGCTTACGGGTGTACACTGGTAAAATTCTTGTTAACTCAAATTGTGATTCCTCACTAATTATTACATTATACAAATCTTATTAAAATACTGTGTAATATGTAGGAAAATATTACTTGTGTGATGCGGGCTACACAACCCAGCCGGGTTTCATATCCCCATATCGTGGTGTTCGTTATCATCTAAAGGAATTTACGGGAAGAACACCTCAAAATAGGAGGGAGCTATTCAATCTTAGACATTCATCTTTGAGGTCAAAGATTGAAGCTACATTTGGTATATTGAAGAATTGTTTCAAGATTCTCACCGCAAAACCCCACTACCCTTTCCCCGCACAAGTTAACATCGTTCTGGCATGCACGGTTCTCCATAACTACATTGCAACAGTTGATCCCGAGGATGAATTGCTCAATGAGACCATTGACATTGAAGAGGAGGACGTCGAAGAGGAAATTAATGAAGAAACCAACGTTATGGATTTCACGCAGTCCTAAACAGTAAGAGAACAAAATGCCTCAAAGGATGAGTGGAGGTCTCGTAGAGATCAAATCGCATTAGACATGTGGATTGATTATTGTAGTAAATATCGGCATGGTGACACTCACGAGTCTGCCTTGTGATTTGCTACGGTAGTCCTGAGGTTTTTATAAGTATTTTATGTTAGTTGGTCGTGTAACTTATTAATGAGAAATCTTGCAGACTATAATACTGTTGTGCGACTTTATCTATTTATGATTCACTTAGTTTCTGTTGCTGTCCTATCATTTGTAGGGTAGTCATATGTTTGTTATTTATCATTTTGGGGGTAACAATTTACATTATTCTTATCCCACTATCATTTTTTTCTAGGCAAGATTACAACTATTATTTGCTTGCTATGCCATTTGTGGTCAGTAATGAAATGGGTAATATATTATATATTAGCTTTCTTGCTACATGCTTGTAATGTCATCTATTACATATGAGATCAGTAATTGTCTGATGTTGTTATTTGATCTGTTGCAATCATTGGACAGTTTCCACTTTGTCATTACTTTTATGACTCACATGTGACTTTTTTACAACTAAATTTGTTGAAATATAGGAAATGAGTGAAAAATCATCCCCCGAACAGAATAATTTGGGCAAAGAGGTGACTTTCACTCACTCCCCAAATTCAATGGCCCTACCAACATCTCATGCGTTCCCTGCAAGCATTGGCTTTCCCCACAGTGTCAATCCCATGTTCCAGTCATCCTCGCCCTTTGTGCAATCACCGTCAGGTTTTCCAAATGTGCCTCACTACGATGGTAACTTTTCCCTATGCATCACCCCATTTCATCTTACATGCACATACTCAGTAGTTCACCACCTTTGCCACAAACTTTTCAAGGCTCCAATTCATCCGGGCAAATTCATTCTCCAGCTAGTATTACAGGGACTACTTCTGATTCAGGAAACAACAAAAGAATTGCCAGGGATGAAGTAGTAGCAACTTCTGCTTGTTCACCAAGAAAAGGCAAATCCCTTGCCCATAAGAAAAGAAAAATCCCACTTGAGCTTGAAGCTGCAAACGTTGGCCCAACCAGATGGTGGACCTCTGCACATGATGACGTGCTCATACCCTTCCTCGCAAATTTGGCCAAGTCTGGTCTTAAGCCAGACAAAAACTTTAAGCAACATGCATTTGCAATGGCTGCCGCTGAAGTGAACAAGCAGTTTGGTACTTCCTTTCAAACAAAAAGTATTGTAAACCATATGAAAGCAATCTGTTCTTGGTTTCAAGACATGCAGGCTGCTCGTAACATTAGTGGTGCGGGTTGGGATGAAGAAACTCAAACGATCATGTTGGATCCTGAGAGTTTTGATACGTGGAATGAGGTAAATGCTATCCAAAAATATTTTTTGGCTTTGGATTCTTTCTCCTACACATTGGTCAAATGATGTATATTGATGCATGCAGGATAAAAATAAGAGCAAGGTTAAAGATTACATTAATAAGCCTCGGAAGCACTATGAGAACCTAGCAATCATTTGTGGGGATGATCAAGCAAGAGGTAACTTTGCTAAGGCATCAATGAAGAAATTTGGGGGTCAGGAGCCGATTAACCTTTAAGGTGATGACGATGAGGATGTTAGCATTCCTATGACCTAAAAGTCCCCTCACTCAGTCAACTTAGTAGATGAAGATAATCAATCTGAAAACAACAATGTCAGGTCAACCAGCAAGGACAAACAGAAGAAAATCCCTTCGGCTAAAGTGAGGGGGAGGAAGGCCTCATACGAGCAAGAGATCATGCAACAAATGGTTGAGGAAGGTAAACATTTTTCTCATTCTCTAAATCTTATTAATCTGTACTGGACAGAGAAATTGTCAAAAGCTATCTTCAAGCACAAGGATACTTACACAATAGAATTCCTTGAGCTTTTTTATGATCACATTTTTGAGGGTGAATCCAAGGCCAGACATTTTATAGGTAAGAGTGACTTCGGCCAGAGAGCTTTGTTGGAAAATTTCAAGAAAATGCAAGATGGGGGGAGCTAGTTTGACAATTCAGGTACTTAGTTTGATCTGGTGCTTAAATGGTCGTGCAAGCTATCAGAAATAATCCTCGCTCATTTCTGTACCTATTGTTATTTACAGGGTCATTCTGGAGATGGTTGAGACATATATATTTTGCAAATTTTGGCCTAACAATGATGTTGTTATTTTGTAAGAACTGCTAGGTGGTGGGTATGCCTGTATATTTTCTGGATACGTTGCTCTGTAGCTACGTTTGTGATTTATGATGCAACCGTATGTATGATGATGAGTGCTGCTTACGTTGTAGTTTTCTCAATTCTTACTTCAAGTGACATTGCTTTTTTGCCTAATTTCAGGTGAACGTTGGTTTAATGCAATTATATGAAGGTGTCCCATTCATCGCTAACACAAGCTAGTATGACAAGCTGTCACTTACTTGCATGGTGCTATGATGAGGTCATGCAAATTTTATATGCAATCACACGTAACTTAACAATGTCAAGGCGAGGCATGTTCTTGTTGGCCACATGCATTTAACATTTATTGCAGCCTTAAGTTGTTATAGCTACATTGTACTTGCATAAATGTTTGTTGATAAAGAGCCTGAGCACTGTTTTTTGGGCAATTTGTATATGCATGAATTACTTGTGCAATGATGATTGTCTTTTTCCTGATATTCTTCACCAGTAGATAGTACATGCAATGTTTTGGCAATGCAATCCTAACATTTACCTAATGAGCTAAGGAGTAACATGTATAGGAATGCAGCCAACATTGTGATGCAATTGTTTACTGGTGTGAGATATATGATAATGTAGACATATATCTGAGCACAATTTGTCAAACTTTATTTATCATTCTCACCATTGGATAATACCTTACCATTTTTAATATAAAGGTGTAGAATTGGATTAGTAACACTTTGAAATATATAACTTTGTTTGTCATGCTTTCATTGCTATCATGTCTGAATTCAGATACCTAGTTCTTGTTTCTTACCTGTTATGACATTGTGAGTTTTTGGCATATAACAATTGCAATTGGGGTTATTGGTTTACTTACATTTTTGTTACCTATATGCATGGAGGGATTTGCATTAACATTTTCATCTCAAGCTGTTCAGTTGTGTATTTGAACTCAGACTTTACACATGAGTTCCTGCATTCTATGGAGATTTATGCATTACATTTTCAAAGAGCAGATTACAATGTTTATGACAACAAGGAAAATACTAAATATTCCTAAAACAACAATACATTTCTTCAAGTAATAAACTTGTTGGTTTGCAAGCTTCAATTCTCTTCGCAAGTGCTTTGTTTCCACATCTTTATTTTGGGAAACTGATTGAGGAGAGGCACATTCAAAATTTACCTTACGTTTTTTGTTATCATGATGCTCTTCTGCCCACCTAAAAAACTAGCATTGCCTATTTGGATAGTTGGCGCAACCCCAAAAGTATTTGCCCTTGTTTACTCCTGTTTTGCAAAGCTTTAGTGACGTCGGTATTTTACAGTAGCAAGTTACCTCTGCAACTAACTCATGAGAGATTTGGCTTGTTTCCATGTCACAGCTTTAATTGCCTCTATGCTCAAGTATTTTGCCCAGTTTTTTTTGCAATTTTATGAGAGAAAATATGTTGAGGAGGATTGAGTTGCTATTAGTAATTCCTCATATCCCAACTATATAAGTGCAGGGGTGGGGTAAAATATTTCCGTTGGCAAAATATTAACGTTGACGAATGAGCCTCTGTGCACTGTTTTGTTGTTGTTTTTTGACCGTTGCTAAAATTTTACCGTTGGCTGGTCCCTCAGCTTTTTGGGGAGGTAAGCTCACCGATTGAACAGCAATAATAGTTTCCTCATATTTGAGGTTGTGCACTACGAACAGGTGAAATGTAAGAAATGTGAAAAAGGACAATACATTTCTTTATTACATAGTGTTGTAACAAACATAATAAATGTGAACTTTGATTTCAATCCCTTGATTTTCATGTGAAACAAACAAAATACTTCAAATCTGAGAAACCACAATTGAAATGCTGGGAAATAGTTTTCGTGGTACATTGCTGATTTCTTTTTTTTTTCGGAAAACGACCGAACAGACCCTTAGGACCATTATAGAGTGAGTTCATGAGCTTTAACTGCCTTTATAATGAGGGAGTTAGTGGTCATTAACTCTTCTTAAATGGATGAGTTAGTGGTCATTAACTCTCTTTAAATGGGTGAGTTATTGGTCATTAACCCTCCTTAAATATAGCATCTGAAAATAACAACAGACGAGGTTCGTCAATAATGGCAACAACGAACTTCATCTTCAATGATGAATTTCATTTCTGGTGAACTTCGTCTTTGATGACGAACTTCGTTTCTGGGTGAACTTCACCTTCAATGATGAACTTCGTCTTCAATGACGAACTTCGTTTCTGGCGAACTTCATCTTTAATGACGAGCTTCGTTTCTGGCGAACTTCGTCTTCAATGACGAACTTCGTTTCTGGGTGAACTTCATCTTCAATGACGAACTTCGTTTCTGGCAAACTTCGTCTTCAATGACGAACTTCATTTCTGACAAACTTCGTCTTTAATAATGTCCATCATCATGATGGATTTTGTTGGCTGAGATGAGGTTCATCATCATGACGAGCCTCGTCATGCTTGTAGCGAGGTTCAACTTTGCTTTATTCCTTGGCATTTTTAGTACCTACACATGTGTCGGTCGACGAGTGGAGGAGAGGTCACCTTGGTATTTAATGTGAAGTGATTGGGGGCATGGCGGTGCCAAGTGGCCTGATGCATCATGAAGACTATCGGGACTAGAGGTACGATGGTGTCTGCCACACATTAAATGTGACGCCAACGTGCTGTCAGTGGGAGAAGCTCGAGGTTAAAGTTGTTCTTTAGCTTGGCCGAGAAGTAACGCCTTTCGAGTCGACCTCACGAGACGTCGAATAACTAATCGAGTGGGTTCGTAATGAGTCATCTTTGACAAGAGGACTGACAAGTATTGCCATTCGAGTCGATCTAAGGAGATGTCAACTCGATGGATCGGCTATGTTGAGATTCTTGGTTACCCTGAGCGTCAATTTGTTTTGAGCGGTTCATGTAAGAGGACACTTGTCAGTTGCTGGCAAAGGACCGTACTTTGAGGATTGAGAACACCATACACATTCGTTTGTGATATTTCTGTGACTTATGTGATTAGTGGTACGTTAACAGCCAATGTGGTAAACTTGATATGCAACTAACGAACTTAACAGCCGGGCTTTAGCATTAATAGACGATGGTAATACTTAACATTAGCATGCACCGTCTAAACCTAACAACTTCGAATAAACTTAGCAACCACACTTTAATCTTAATAGGCAATGGTTAAACTTAACAGGTTTCTTATAAACTAAGCATTCAAGATTTAACATTAACATGTAAAATGTAAACTTAACAAGTGTCTGATAAACTTACAAGCCAAGCTTTAATTCTACAAGCTTTAATTCTAACAACCTACTAAAAATTAAAATATCATGTGACTAACTAAAAATTAAGTGTCAGACAATTTGTTAATTCTTATCTATGTGTAGATTATGGAAATTTTTTTTCCTAATGATGATCAACTTTGCTGAATCATTTATCATCCTGATGATGATCAACTTTGCTGAATCATTTATCATCCTGATGATGATCAACTTTATTGAATTATTTATCATATGCAATGATGCAATAAATTTCACTACATTACACTTTTGAAAATACATTGATATACTCCCAAAACACACAAAAGCCTCCTCCATCATCCCCACATCCTCTCAATCTCACGCAATACCAACATCCAACACTTTTACACCTCTATACTAAACCACATACATCATTGCCATCAACCATCAAAATTAAGATCCAAAATTTTGAGAACATTCACACTTGATCCACATCGCTGACATGATGAACATACCAATAAAGAGTTGAAGAATGTCACTAAAAAAGGTTGTTGGTTGCACACAATTTTCTCCAGCTATAGAGCTCCAATTAGAATATCCACCGTTCATATTAAAGAACAATCAGTGAGGAAATTTTAATAAAAATTTCAGCACAAACGGAGAAGAAATGACCACCAGATCAAGCACTTGATCAAAATTGGACGGACTCAAAAAAGCTAAAATTTCACTTCTCTCTTAGTTGAAAATTTCTCCTAAAATTCTATATCTGAGATGACGAAGGCGAGGGCACCGCAGGGGGAAGGGAGATCGATGAAGAGCTTTGTTGGAATATTGGAGTAGGAGAAGCATGTGGAGGTGGAGATGAAGCTATGGCGATTACAATCACAAAGGGCTCCTCAATTTCTGAAGAGGCGACCATTAAGATTTTTAGCCGATGGTAATCATTGAGAGAGAGAACATGAAGTTAGGTCATTGAGAGAGATAATGTAGGACATGAAGTTAGGTCATTGAGAGAGAGAACATGAAGTTAGGTCATTGAGAGAGATAATGTAGGACATGAAGTTAGGTCATTGAGAGAGAGAGAGAGAGAGAGATGTTCTGATGGGTGAAATAGGTAGGGGTATTTTAGGATTTTAAGAAAATATAATAAATATTATGCATACTGCTGTGTTGGAAGGGCCGAAATACATTGCATTTGTATTTTCAAAGCTTTTACAGAAGGGAAATAATAATAAGGGCTGAGTCATTTGGGCTTTTAACATATAGGGCTAGACATAATTTTTCCAAAAATATAATCTCCATTTTTTTTTTCGTCTTCAAGATTTGCACGCCAAATCCACAAGAAGTAGACTATACACCCACTCAGTTACTGAAGGCCCACCCAGGTCCAACTCAACCGAAATATTCCCTCTCACCCCTCCTTTATCGTAATCGTAACCAACGAAAAAGGAAATAAAATCACGATAGAAAATTATCAGAAGCTGCCATCGCCAAAAACGCACTTGTTACTCTCACTCTACTCCACTCGCCATCAATCCCCATCACGAACCAATCAACACCAAAACCAAGCAATGCTCTCCTACACATTCACCCTTATCAACCCCCTCCCTGAGTTCCGCTCACCTCCCTTAATCTCACCGCCATGGCCTCCCTCTCCGCCGGGGACGACGACGACCTTGAAGAGTACAACCCTCACCCTTTCCACGGCGGTTACGACATCACCCTCACCTACGGCCGCCCCCTCTCTCCTTCCCCCTCCACCTGCTACCCTATCTCCAATGGATCTGGTCACCGCCCCGAACCCTTATCGTCACCTCCGGTCTCTGATCGCCGCCCCGAACCCTTAGCGTCACCTCCTCACCCATCCCCTCCACCTTTGGAGCCCGATCACCACCCGGAACCCTACGAGCAGCCGCCTTTGTATGATTACGGCTATTCTGGTCACCGCCCGGAGTGCTACTGGCCGGAGCTTGACGTGCTCGGTTTCTGGCCGCCTGTGTGCGGGTCCGAGATAGGCGGCGGTGCTGACGTGGAGGAAGTGGGCTACCGGAGTCTGTGGAAGAGGGCTGGGTATTACCTTTTCGGGTACTCGCAGGTAGGGCCCGAATCGAATCCTGTTTATATTTGTATTCGTTTAAAATGTTAAATTTCGAATATTCATTTTTTTAGTCTTTGCATTCAAATTCGAACATGAATAGTTTTTTAAAAATATGATTAAACTATAAAATTAAGAAGATAAATCTATCATTTTTTCTAAAGAGTTTGATTTCAAATAGCATTTAGTTTATAATTAAAATTTGATTCCTTTGAATGTATTAATTTGGAATTTGAATATTTGGTTAAAAGTCCAGTTGAGACCCTTTTTAAGTCTCTCAAAATTAATATAGAAATTAAATTAAGAAATGTGAGTGAGTAAAAAAACATACTGCTACCTGTGTAATAATACAAATTACAGTGGATGAATATTTGATAAGTAATGTATCGGATATACATCTGGCTAATCTTGTATTCATGCATGAATTGAATACTAAAAATTATTTATTTACTGCTAAATGAACTACAAAATCGAATGTAATTGAATAGCTAAACAAACAATTAAGAGATTATTTATTGATTATTTGGTTTGTCACCATCTCTACTCGCAGGGGTATGGAGAGAGGAGGATTGGGGTTGATAGCTATGGGATTCCTGTTTATGCTAATAAGAGAGGAGTTAGTGAAGCTGTAAATCTGCAGATTGAGCAAGCGAGGGATTTGAGGGTGGTTTTCCATGAGAATGACAGTGTGAGTACTAGCGATATGCCCTTTGCTCTTATTGTTGCTTATAATATCATTCTATCGAAAGATTATTTTTTTAAGGGCTTAATTGGACATTGGTTACCCAAAGTTTCACCCATTTTACCCATTTGATGCCCCAATGTTTAGTTTTGCCTGTTTGATACCCCTAAACTTTTCAAATATTGAGTTTTCATAACCCCATATTTCTGGTCATTATTCTTTCTGTTTGAATAAGGTCACATTCTTAGCACGTCATTAAGATGGGACATTTTTACCCTTCTCTTCAATATAAATGCTCAACTACCCCCATTTCTTCTTCCTCTTTCTGTTTCACCCAAACCCATTAAACTCAAAACATCATTTCTATTTCTCATTCACTAAAAAATTAAGTTCGGGTAAAAAAAATCGCTCCTTTTCACTATGCTTCATGATAATAATGTATAATTGTTACTTTTGATACGTTTGCAATGACAAAAACATTATTCTTTTGCCCTTGTCTTGCTCTTTTTTAATGGTTCCTAATATTTCAACTTCATTCCTAGTGTTGTCAACGAGGTAAATATAAATACATCACACGTTCTAACTTTTTCTAAGAACTCCTTTCCTTGAATTGTGGATGCCAAGGAACTAATCCCTTGTTGATGGACGTCGTAAGATCTTTCAAGTATATCATGAAGTTGCCGCTATAACCCAAGAAATATGTTGTGTAGTAAAACTATAATCTGAAAAATGTCTCTCTTCTACTTGAATTACATTTGTCACGCCCCAAGACTAACAACCACGTCCCGAGCACGTGACTACGCTAGGCAACATATGCAAGTGGGCCAAACCCCACCCAAAAACATATATTTAAGCTTATAATAACCTGTATATACACAATCATATATCACAGAAACCATATCACAATGTAGACCACATCAATACCCACAAAGCAATATATAAGATGTGAATAAGCAGTGGAAACTGAACTCAAATAGATATAGAAACAAATTCGATACGATTGAGTACAAAATAGGGTATACATACTTGCCTAATGTCTGAATACAAGAATATGACTTTAAGCTCTCAACTAATACATAATCTCGACCGAGAGGAAAGAGAACTGAATGCTAAAGATGAATACAGAGACTGATGAAAAGAAAGAAGGTTACGGAACTCTTGCTATCTTTGGCTCACCATTGGATCAACCAACATGGTGGGACCTACAAAGAGATAATATAAAAGAGAATCAAGATATGGCATACAAGTCTATGTATGCTAGGTCTGTCAGAGCAGACTAACAAGTGCTTCCAAAAAAAAGGCAAATAAACAACTAATTGATTAGCAAACACTGGTGAAATATCTTTTTTTAAAACATGTATTGAAAACGGATGAGAAACCAATACTGAAATCAAATACCAAAAGCCAACAGAAATTCCAACAACAAATAGAAGGGATATGGAAGGAACATGGCATAGAGCTAGCTAACTACAAATAGAAACAAGAGTGTAAAAATGCAAAAGTCCAAGTGTGTGAAACATCACAAATCTACATCTTGGAATACACATGTAACTCACTTACATCCCATACTACAAGCTCATAGCATGTCCACTCCAAGCCTATTTACCTAGTATTCGTCTTTTATTTTATTTGGAATTAAGTGGTGAGCCCCAGATCTAAGACTCCTATCCTATGTCCAATAACTTAGTTCATGTGCTACAACGTACATGCTCGAGGTAGCTCATACACGTGAAAAAACTTAACTCATCACAACCATTGCAGTAGAAATAACAAATTTAACAAGTCCATCCGATATAACAAAAAACAAAGAGAACATAGTTCATCACAGATAATTGCTTTATACTTGCTCTTGAATTCTTACTCATCAACTTTCCACTGAGGTACCAGATTATACTGATTACATCGTCAATATTTGTTGGGTTCTCACCATTTGATTCCCCCGTTAAAATCTCAAGTTATCTTCTTTTTAGTCTCATAGAGAATACATATATTTTTATCTAGTACTTAAAAATTTTAATATGAATACCCCAAATGTCGACGGATCATCCAATGATTGCATATAGGTGATCAGTTTATATAACACCCTTTGGATGCCCTAACCTTGTTGATTATCTTCATACTCAAATATACAAGGTACGAAACCCATGGCCACAAATCTCAATGTGACTCGATACATGTCCAACAGAAACTCATGCCCCAAAGCAGTATATCATGTCCGATATCAAACAAACCAGATCTAGTCTAATAATTAAACAAGAACATGTTCTGGATCATGCACGTAATGTCCAATATCGAATACGTAAAACAATAATACATTATTTATTTTTCATTCAACATGTATCTAAATAACCAAAGGAATAATCATACCAAACGAGTCACAATCAACATTTCCAAGCTACAACTTGTGTCCACGCACGGTCCTCATTCAATATATCACCTAGAACGCCACTAGGTTTCTATCTCATAACAACATACAAGAAGCTATCTTCTGTGTATCCAACAAGTAAAGCATGGCAAGAACATGAATTATCAAAAACTATACATTGCTTTAAAAACTATTAGCAGTGCATTTATCCAAAAACCAAAACATAAATTCAATTGCATAAGGTTGTAGAGAATTCAACAAGCTTTTCAAAACATATTGAATCGTAAAAAACAGAGCTCCGAATTAAAAGTTACTGCCATTCAAATTTGACTAAAACAACATTCTTCCAAAATTATACTTTGCTATAAAAAACTGTCAAATCTATACTTATCTTAAAACCAAAATAGAAAATCAACTATTCAAAGATTGTAGAGGACTCAAAAAGTTTTTCAGAATCTTGAATCATCAAAAACGAACATCAAAGTCAAACGTTATGGCCATTTGAAAACTAGTTGTTATTAGAAAAGGTTTTGCAAATAGGTCTATTTGTCTAAAATGAGCACTAGACAATATAAAACTTATCCAAAGTATTGAAATCATATAACCAAATTAAAGAGCATTTAATGAGCTTTCCAATGAGCCTAATATCAACTAAAATGGGCAACCAAGTCAAAAATTATGGATGTTTGAAAAAGATTCAAATCTATAGGAAATCAATGGTCAACTATTCAAGAATAACAATCAACGGTTCATCACATTCCAGCTCAGTTTTTGATATTTTTCACTCAAATTGATGATTAAAGGTTCCAAATCAAAATCTAATGAATACCCATCATAGATAAACACGTTAGGATCATTTAAAGTAAGTTTGAACCATTCTCATCTTGAATCCACAAAGTTAGGTAAACAAGTACAAAACTAAATGAAAATGTCGAGTTTTTCAAATGGGTTCTTTCAAATCTCAACACCAAACATCCCTAAATGCTCCTAATATATAGTACACATTACTAGCACCCGGAATCCGTGAAATTTACATCAAAACTCATAAATTTACTATGGAAATACAAATCAACCATGAAGAGAAAATTGTATGATATTTAAACGCTAATATCTCCTAAATATGATTCATCTCCATCCAATCCAGTCCAAAATCAATCCAAACATCCATAGAATAAAAAAATAATTGATATCCGTAATATAGGAGATGATAATCTAACATAAAAACTAGATTTTTGATGAAAATAAAGGAGGGAGAAGGGAGCACTTGCCTTGGATTGAAGTTTCCCCTTCTCCAAGTCTTGTCTCTCCTAGAGTTTGGGCTCAAAGAATGAAGTGGGGGCTGCTATAAGGTTGGTGTTTATAGGGTATAAAAATGGTATTTTCGGATTTAATTTAATATGCATTCGTTAAGGACTCGATTTTGGAAAAATACTCGGAAAAAATATTAAAGATCATCTAAAATCATTTGGAACAAGTTTACTATAGCAAATTTTGTAAAAAGATGTACATATTATGAAATACAAATTGAAATTTAAAAATTCATCGATTGGCAAATCGACCATTGAAATTAAACCATGCATGATCGATGGTCGAGATGAAGGGAATGAGAGGACGAGCCCTTACAACACCTATCTTCCCTCCTATAGATGATTGACTGAAAGAACCCCCATGGTGCACATGTAACATCTTCACCATTGTGTACAATTCAAGTCAAAACTAAATCAAAGTCAAACAGAGGTTAATTCAGATACTTACTAAAAAAGTTCAAGCTAAAAATCATGAAGAGACCCTAAAATACCCTTAAAATTACTATAACTTTAAAACAACTATCTTATGAAACAATTTTAAAAAGGCAAATAAAGCCAAATTACATTCAAAAATTATAAACTAAGGAAAATTTTGATCAAGCCTAGGAAAAAAATAAAATTTTGAATTGAAATTTTTAATTTTTAACAAAATGTGAGCATGAAATTAGTCAAGGGTTGAGGAGGAACTGTGAGCTTGGGTTGAGGAGGATGAGCAGAAAGGGAATGATAATTGACGACAATGGTGTAGTTCGTGATGGGCGCGGGTGCCGACTTGAGGACAAACGCGAATTCGTCGAGAACTTGAGGATGAGCATAAGGTTGCAGCAATTGTGAGGACTTGAGGTCAAACAAAACGTGACTTCATGTTAGTAGGGATGTTGTTACGGTAAAAATCGGCGGTGATGAGAGTATAGGGACGAGATTTTAGAGATTTTAGGAGTTTAATATGGAACTGGAGAATTGGGGCTACTATATGCTCACTGTTAAATAACAGAGAGTTTAGGAGTTTAATGAGGAACTAGGGATTTTGGGAGTTTAATAAGGAGGGGTATTTTATAATTTCATATTCTCTCTGTTAACTAATGGATAAAACTTAACGGTTACAATGGCTGAGATGTTAATTAGGCTAAACAGAACTTTAGGATACCAAAGCTCAAAATCAGTGAAACTTTGGGGTATCAAAGTCCAATGAAACCTTTCTTTAAAGTATAACAGTCTTGGAGATGTTAATTATTCGTGTTGCTTATAACAAATGGTTAGTAGCGGTGGATCTTGTTTAATGCTAATCTTAGTGATTTTTGTGAATATTGACATTTTCATCATTGAATGAATTTGACTGAAAACATTGAATGTCTAGTACATTTAAGGTTTTGGGAGATGCACTATACATCTAGCTTTAAAATATTACTGGAAACTTAGTTTTCCCCTGTTCTATTAGAAATTTGATCCAACATTAAAATTTTAGACAAAATATCAAGAACCTCCCCCTCCCCCCCACCCCCACAAAAAATAATCTAATATTTAGCCCAAATTTTATACCAGTTTTGGAAATTGGGAACTCATCTACCATATTATTATTTAAAGAACATATAGTCTATTAGCACATAATATAAGTACAAGTTTTTTAATTTAAATAAATAATACAAACATGTAAGTGATTGTTTAAAATAATTTTGTTTAATAGGAATTTGAGTTTAGAAGATGAAACAAATTTAAAAAATGATATTAAAATTCTAAAATTAATAGTATTTACTAACAACTAACACATACCACAATGAAGTAAGCAAATATATTTTCACATTTCTATGATAACAAAAAAAGCAATCAAACTTAACAAAAAATTAAAATGTAAATACTTAAACTAGAATTAAATACTGAACAACAGAAACAAAGTAAAATACTCCTAAATCTCTAATATGCATCATGAAATCAATTATAATCTTCTCCAATAAGCTCATAACATTCTTCTCAATCTTCTACAAGTAGATTGACGAGCAAACTTCGGTTTGAACCGAACAAACTGACCGAACCGTCCGATTTTTAACAGTTTGGTTCGGTTTTGAAATCACTTAGGTTCAGATCGGGTTCGAAACTCTTGAAATCGTGCCCACCGAACTGAATGAATATCCTAAATCACCTAATTACATACCCTAATTACATACCCTCTCTCACACACTAAGGTAGGTCTACTATTACCTATTTTTACCATAAATATTAGAGAAAGTGAGGGATCCACCTATCTTTTCCCTTTTCCCAAAGCCCAAATGAAATCTTGTCTCTCTTACGAATCACAAGGCAGCAACTATGATAAAAAATTAAAAGCTCAGTTATATGTTATCTTCTTTGGCCTTCAATATTCTCTTTTGTATTTTCGACTATAGCGAAAGCCTATACTTTCTCGGTTGCAGCTGCATCCTCCACTGTTTAGTGACAAAGCTAGTAACAACCGAGAAATCGACCGAACTGAACCGAAATAACTCCGTTCAGTTCGGTTGGGTGCGTTAGAAAATTGGAAAAACTGACCATTTGCTCTCCCCTATCTTTTAGGATGACATTAACAGCTCAATCATCTCTTGTCGATATACTCCTTTCTAATCTTAAAGTATTAAAAAAGCAATTGCTTTTCCTTTTTCATTTGCATGAAGAATGAACATTTGAAAGGTAATGATATTTTTTTTAGTAAATTAATGATATTTAAATGTTAATTGTTGATAGTAATTATATAAATGTTGAATAAACATGTTATTTTCATGTAATGATGACCTCATTATCTGAAATTTCCGAAGTTATTTTGGCAAGCATTCAGTGTCAGTGAAAAATAACTGGATAAGACTATAATTTTGGGTGTTGATTTGGAGTATTCTGTGAGGTTAGTATTGTAAAAAATTCTAACAGTTTTAAATTGCAATCTATTTTGTTCCAATGTAGGAGAAAACTTATTTTGAAACCTGTTTCAGCACCAAATAGAGCCAAAGTGTTATAAAACACAAGTATAACATCCATGTATTTAACGCAGAACATAACATCAAAAACACAAATTTTCGCATTACGTTAAATGTTATTTAACATTGTTAAATTAAGTCAAATTGATGATCAGATTTGAACGTTTGGTGATATATTCACTATCCAAATCAGTATCACGCTAACCGAAATAAGTTCCCAATTGAATCCCCAACACCAATGTCATTCATTTGAAAAACACCAGCGATCTCCTGACCCCATCTTTAGCACCTCTCTCATCTTCTCCCCCTCCACCTCTCACTCCTTTGACGAAGAAACTTCTCGATCTCTTCTTCTTTGTGTGCCTTTGATGAAGATGAAGCGTCTCCAACAATAAGGCTCTCTCGTCCTCTTATTTTCACTGACAATAAGGCTCCTTTCTGGTCCCTTCTCGGCTCTCATATCACCTCTCACCAACGAAGAAAATCCTAACCATTACTCCACTTTCTAAACCTAACTCCTTTCGACGAAGATGTAACTTTCTAAATCCTTACTTCTGTACCTCTTTGAGTTCTCCTTCATGTTTGAAAATTTCGATGATGTTAATTATTAAAATCATTATGAATAGTTTGTATGTGTGAGATATCTAAATAATTAATAAACAGAATAACATATGTTATGCGTTACGTAATGTGTTATTGTTATTTTTAACATTAATCTGTTCAAAACTCTGACAATTTGGTTTTGATGTAGTGGTCTCTAACTTCTTATGAGAGGAAGGGTGAGAGCTATGGTTATGCTTATAATAAGTATCACCATATGGAGCCTCTTCATGTCGAAGAAAAATTGACTGAGAAGACGTTGCATCAAAGATCGCCTTACCATGATGCTTATGAGGAGCAAGCATATACTAAGCCGGAATGGGTGATTACTTTCTATTTATACTGATCCATGCATCTCTTTTCTGTTGTGTAAATCACATTATAAAAAAAAAATCCAAAAACAATTGTAAAATTCAAAAATTGTGAACTTCACAATCACAATTAAGTCAACTTTGCCAGATAGTACTTGACTATTCACAACAATAAAGGAAGCAGCAAGAGTATAATAAACAATCCAAAAGAAATTACCTAACAATTTCAAATCTTAAAAAAAAAAGGTTCTGAAGCTCCTGATAGAACTTGTACAAAATAATACTCATAACATTCTCCAATAAACTCACTTCATTTTTCTCAGTCTTCTGCATCGGATCATCCTTTTCTAGGATGATATTAACATCTCTGTATCAATTATACTCCTAATAGAAGTCATACAAAATAATACTCATCCTAACATTTCTCCAATAAACTCATTTCATTTTTCTCAGTCTTCTGCATTGGATCATCCTCTTCTAGGATGATATTAGTATCTCTATATCAATGACACTCATTTCTAATCCCAGTGTCTTCAGCAGTAATTGTTTTCATTTTTCATGGAAGACGTTGCACAAAGAGTGAAATTCAAGTTTTCTACTAAACATTCAAAGCTTCACAAACTTGTTGAGTAAATTTACAATATTTAATTGCTGAATGCTGATAATTTTCAATAGTAGTTATCTAAGTATTGCATAATACTCTTACATCCATCTAATTATAAACTCAGTATCTGAAGTTTTTGAAATCATTTTGCGAAGTTTCATTGTGAAAACTGAGAAGTACTGGACAAGAATACAATTTCTGGTTCTCCATTTTGGCTGTTCTCTATGAGATCAATATTGAAAAATTATGCAGCTTCCAATTTTTGATTTATTTCGTTGCAAAATTTGAATATTTGGTTTTGCTGCAGTGGTTTCTGACGTCACATGAGATGAAAGATGAGAGCTATGGCTATGCGTATAATAAGTATCAGTACACGGAACCTCTTCATATTGAAGAAAACTCGACTGAGACAATGTTGCATCAGAGATTAACTTATTATGATTTTGATGAGGAGCAAGGGTATCCTAAGCCAGAACGGGTGATTGCCTGAACTTATAGTTGACTCTTTTGTATCTCTTATTCTGCTGTATAATCTTCATAAAGCCCCTTAAATTTAGCGATGCTATTTTCTCTTATCAAATCTGAAAACAGAACCCAAAGGATCAAGAGGGATCCGGATAAGTAGAAGTGATCTGAAACTGTTAGTGTTCTGAAAATAATGTTGGTTAAATAAACACACTACCTGCTTAAGAAATTAAATTTCAAAGTAAATTGAGGATTCACTCTCATAACTTTTGGAGGTAAAGACTTCTGCGAGCATATAGTTGTCATGTAACCTCTAAAATTTCATACTTCCTTACATTTATGCATATTTCATTAGGACTGAAATTAAACTAGGTTGCATAATAAGTATAAGAGAGCATGTATAGTTTTGGTGATATCTTTGCTGCAGCCTACATGTAGAGCAGGAATGATTTTCTAATGAACTTCAAGCTTATATTTCTAGGAGAACATTAGTTTCTACTACCACTTATTCAGCCTTATCAAGCCAGAGAAAAGAATTACCGCTTTTCCTGGCTGTTTGTTAGGTAAAACTGCTCATCACTTACTTAGACAACATTCATTCAGTTCATCGTAAGTAAGTTAACTGACTGAAACCCGTTTTACTTTGTCATCAGCCTAAGCCCACCGACCTGACAGTTCCTATCCCCCCATTCTACCCACTTTCTACTCCAAAAAACTGTATATCGCCATTATAGTGTCAAAAATCCAACAAGAGCTTGTGGGAAGAAACCCTTCAAAGTTCCTTCTGCTCACGACTCTAATCCTTGATGAAGACCCGCTTCGAACCTCCACTGCCTTTGGCAACTATGACGGCTCTGCAATTCTCAAACTTATGTTCCATCTTAAACCCTCTTAAGGATAAGAGGAAATAATGAAGGAGGAGGAAAAATAAAATGGGTTATTTTCTTTCTGTCAACCTAACACCAGTCTAATGGGGAAATTTCCTTAGAGGTAGTTAATTGTTGCTTTCCGGAACCAAGATTTAACATACTGTCAATAGGTGATTTGTTTTGAAATAGTTGTCAATTGTTAGTCCTAGAGACAACTTCAGTCATTTTCTTTCTGTTGCTTAGGTAACTACTGTAATCTGTTTGGTTTTATCGTAGCGATACATGGAATACCAATGTTTCAGCAATGACACAACTGAACATACTGAAAATTGAGCTAAAATTTTTAAGATTTTGGGAAGCACACATGCTGCCGTGCATCTAGTTTAAATATTAGCTGCAATATAATTTGTACTATTTATGTTTCAAAATTCAGACATTTTTTGAGTGACTTGTGACATTTAAATTATTAAACTGTAAATAATATTTATCCTGATGCAGAATAGTCATCCAAATTCATTTATTGTTAACCCTAGTTACTGAAATTTCTATAATTATATTGGCAGGTATTCACTTTGATGTGAGACTGAAGAGTTAACTATCTTATGGGATTGATATTATGGAAACCTTGCCTATTTCAAATTATGATCTATTTTGTTGTAAAATTTGAAAACTTTGTTTTTCTGCAGTGGTTTTCATCCTATGATGCGACAAAGGACCAGAGCTGCAGCTATGATTATAACAAGTATAACTACATGGAGCCTCTTCACATTGAAGAAAACTTTACGGACCTGATGTTGCATCAGAGATTGACATATGATGATACTGAGGAGCATACGTATCCCAAGGTTGAATGAGTGAATACCTGACCTTATATTTTGAACTATTTGTTTCTCTTATTCATTAGTGTAAATTATGTAAAAAATCATCAGATATTTAGTGTATCAGTTTCTAAAATCAAATCTGTGGACATTGAGTCAGATTCAAAGATTAGGAAAGTGAAAGAAGTTTTATTTGTAGCTGTTAGAATTAATATAAAACTATGATCCTTGATCCTTATCATAACTTCGGAGTTTTGGTGTAATGGTTAGGAAAACTAAATTTAAGATGGTATCAGAGCAACCCAGGTTCAAATTCCACCGGCCATGAATTAAATGCAGATTTTGTAAAAATTGACACCGCTACGTAAGTCAAGGTTTCGACCCATAAAAAAGACGCTCAACCTGTTGGTGTAATGGTTAGGGAAACTAAATTTAATATAAAACTATGATCCTTGATCCTCACCATAAAAAAGGACGCTCAACCGACCACGAATTAATATAAAACTATGATCCTTGATCCTCACCCATAAAAAAGGCACTCAACCGACTACGAATTAATATAAAACTATGATCCTTGATTCTCACCATAACTTCGGAGTTTTGGTGTAATGATTAGGGGAACTAAATTTAAGAGTAGTAAGGTTGCAATTCTGAAATTCTTAGATTTTAGAAAATGGTGTAAGTTGATAACTAAATCTTTAAGATTGCTAGTTAAAATTTTCAAATCTTGGACTAGATTAAGGAGGACATTCTTTTCATAAGCTTTGAGAGGGAGAACTTTATGAAAGGACTTCTGCTAGCTGCCACCTTATGATTGTTATATCACCATTTTTCACTTGCTTTATTGATGACTAGTTCACAAATCACGATGACTCCATCCTTGAGTACCCACATCCTCCTCCCACCTTTTTCCGTGTTGAAAGGGTGGTTATGTTACTAATGTAAGTCAGAACGAAGTTTCAGATGTCCTTTACAATGTATTGCATTTCTATTTAATTTTAAGGTTATTTTGATATCAGGAAAACCTCTATGTGTGTGGGAATATGGTGGTTGGCATAAATTTGACTTAAAGAAAAACTCTTACTGTTTCCTTCTTCTTTTCTAGTTCTCCTCCCTTCTCTCATGCTGGGTCCATCCCTTACATGGTTTAACCTCGTCTCCAATTGACAACAGTTGTAACTATGTACTATTTTTTGAATTTCTCTCATCCATTCTACATCTTCCTATCCCCTTTAATTTATACCTAAGATTGGGATCAAATAGGAGATTAAAGTAGAATGTGAGATGAATACGATATGAAGATTATTGTACGTAAGAATACTACTCTTTTGAGTGTTAGTATACGACTTGTACTGCTTCCTTTTGGTGCTGTTGTATATTGTGGAAATAGTTTAATAGAAGCTTGAAGCCTAATGATGGTGCATGAATCAAGAGTCAAGAAGCAAGAGATCATCAACTCTGCAACTTAAGAATACATATTCAACGTCACTGGTGAAGAATAACCAAATCTTCTACTCATGGATTACAGACAACTAGAAACAAAAGACACGTCATAAAGAGTAAATTTCCTGTTAAGGTTAGGTCAGAGTCAGCTTACTGGTCAAACCCTAACCTAACCCTTCCCGGTTTTAAGTGAGGTTAGCTTCAAACAGTCTAAGCCGAATCAAAGTACTCAACTTCAGCCAATGAGAAGGATGGGTTAGTCCGTTTTGGGTTGCCAATTCAAGTTGCGCCCTAGTCGACTATAATGGCTTCTCCCTTCTGTTGGTCCATCGGAAAACCAATGAGGAAAAGATAGAAAAGGGAGGGAAGTTAAAGTTCTTTTCCCCCCTTTCTGTCATCTTAACTCAAAGTGTAAATGTGGCAGTTAATGCCTGTTAGGGAAGAATCTTTGTAATTAAGGGAAGGCGAAAACTTCTGACCTGAAACATAAGGATCTTTTGTAGCTAGTCCAATCTTCTAAATGCTTTTGGTTGTCTTTTGTTTCTTTGTACATGCTTTTCTGTAGAAAGTAGGGCTGCACATTGTACCCATAAAAAAACCATTACCAGAGTATGCTGCTTGTGTATGTTAATTCGAAGAATTATATTGCAAATTAAACTCCCAATGGTACTACAGACTCATGTTTTTTTTCCACAGACGTGTGCTCAATTATGTAGTTGTACACATCTTGTGTTGCTAATAAATATTGATAACTTCTTCTCTATTCTATGTTTTGCATGTAGCAATCTTCCTATAGCGAGTTTGGGGAGAACAATTTCCATGTGGATCATCAGTATTCATGTGAAAGGCCCACCAATGAGCAGCCCCTTTCTTTTGAACTTGAACCATACAAGCCAACTTGGTCCCAGAATCTAAATCATCAGGAATATTATGGCGGGGAATTGTCGCTCCAGTCTTTTGTGAGTATTAACCCTTACATGCATGTATTTGCATATAATTTTCTCATCAGTTTTGGTTTAGACTTTAGACTTATACAGAGCTTTTTGTTTGGTTTGTCTGGAAGATGCTTTCATGCTCTCTTATTTTGTAGAGTGTTTTGGCATTTCTGTGCCTTAAAAGTTCTTGATGATTACCTGTCAGTTTGTCACATTTGTTATATATATTAGAAATATACTCATTATCTCACTCTCAGTCTGATGAATGTAAACAGACTTTCATAAGTTTTTATTCATTCATGTTGTAAATCAATAAAATTGCAAGAAGCGTACTTTTGTTCGTTGTGATAAGCGGTTCTCCTTGTCTTCTAAGCTAATACATTGCAAAAGGCTTTCTCTCTGTAAATATTATAAGCAGAGATTTGGAGAGAAAAGAGTTATGAGATCAAGGCCTCATACTCTGGTTTATATATAGTTTGAAAATAGATACAAGTATGGTCTCATACCTGATGTGAGACTAAACCATATTACATAACATCTCTCAACACTCCCGCTCAAGCTGGAGCATATATATCATACATGCCTAGCTTGTCACAAATAAAGTCTACCCGAGTTTTCCCAAGTGGTTTTGTTAGAATGTCTACTAACTGATAATCTGTCGATACATGTCTTGTCGATACATGTCTTGTAGTGATGATTTTATCTACAATCTTCCTTCGAATAATATGACAATCAACTTCAATGTGCTTCGTCCTCTCATGGAAAACAGGATTTTTAGCAATGTAGATTGCTGCTTGATTGTCACCATATAATTTCATAGGACATTCTGGGGGAAGACCAACTTCTGTTAATAAATCGCAGATCCAGACCATCGCCAGTGTTACATTTGTCATCCCTCTGTATTCTGATTTTGCACTAGCTCCCGATCTCTCGCAGCCGCCTCTCACCCGCAGCCGCCCTCCTCAGTCCCGCCCGCACCCGCAAACCCTAGTCGCCTCTCACCCGTAGTCGCCCTCCTCAGTCCGCGCTCGCACCTGCAAACCCTAGCCAAGTCAAATAATTTAATTTTCCCACTGACATTCTAAATCGTCCAACATCCTCAAGAAGTTCCCCCTGATCTGATAACAACTTTATATTTATATCCATTGGAGAATTAATGCTTCTACATCCTAACATGCCCGCTTCTGAAAACATATCGAGCACATATTTTCTTTGGGACAAATGAACATCTTTTTTTGACTTGGTCACCTTTATACCCAGAAAGTACTTGAGAGACCCTAGATATTTAGTCTGGAAGTGCTCATGTAGATGTTTCTTCAAATCACTAATCCCAATTGTATCATCCCCTGTGATTAAAATATCATCCACATGTACAACAAGCAGAATTCTCTTGCCATTATGTAGTCTCCAAAAGATAGAATGATCTTTCTCTGATCTACTGAGAACAAAGTCTTGAACTGCAGATGCAAAGCGATAGAACCAAGCACGCGAAGATTGTTTTAGGCCATATAGAGACTTCTTTAGTTTGCAGACCTTCAGAGACTCCCTGAGCAACAAAACCTGGTGGTTGCTCCATGTAAACTTCTTCATCAAGAAAACCATTAAGAAATGCATTCTTAATGTTAAGCTGATGTAGAGGCCAGTGGTAGGTAGTAGCAATAGAAATGAGAAGACGAACCGAAGTCATCTTAGCAACAGGAGAGAACGTATCCAAATAATCAAGACCATAGACTTGAGAGAAACCCTTTGCAACCAGACGTGCCTTCAAGCGTGCCAGAGTTCCATCAGGATTGAGTTTAACAGTATAAACTCATTTGCAACCAACAGCCTTTTTGCCTGGCGGAAGAGATACCAAATCCCAAGTATCATTTTGCTCCAAAGCAGCCATTTCATCCTTCATAGCTTGAACCCAACCTGGTATAGATAGAGCTTCTGATACAGTCTTGGGAACCAAATGTGAGTCCAATGAAGATATAAAAGATCTAAAGGAAGAGGAAAGATGAGAGTAAGAAACAAAATTGGAGAGGGGATGTTGAGTACAAGTTCTTTTACCCTTACGTAATGCGATAGGAAGATCATCAGAACCCTCAGACAAGGGTACAGTAGCACTTGAAACAGGATTTGATGATGAGGTAGACGGAGGCACAGGAGCAGGAGCATGACGACGTGTATAAACTTGGAGAGGACCCTAAAGTCGTTGTGGATCTTTACCAGTACCATTGTCAGCTAAAGAGTCAGCCTGCTTAAATAAAGTTTCTCGAAGGGTCAAATAGTCATAAGAGTCTGAGGGGTCGGGAGAGACAGATGAAGAATGACCAACTTGGTGTTCAAAAAATGTAACATCACCAGATAGAACATATCTTTGGAGGGACGGACAGAACCACCGGTAGCCTTTCTGTGTACGAAAATATCCGAGAAAGATGCCTTTATGGGATCGAGGGTCAAGTTTAGATTTGTGAGGACTAAAATTATGGATGAAGCACAAAGACCCAAATATTTTTGGAGGTAGATGAAACAGAGTGTTAGGATACATCAAAATGTACAAAATTTTGTGTTGAAGGACAGAAGATGGCTTGCGGTTAATTAAGTAACAAGCAGTAAGGATAGCATCACCCAAAATTATTTGGGCACCTGTCTATGAAATAATAAGGTCTGAGCAATGTCTAGGAGATATCGATTTTTTCTTTCAGCCACCCCATTTTGTTGAGTGTAAACACATGATGACTGATGCAAAATACCAGATTGAGCAAGGAAGTTGGCAAAATTTGTTTGTAAATACTCCTTAGCATTATCAGATCTCAAAACTTTTATTGTGGATTTGAACTGATTTTGTATTTCTGATAAAAATATTTTAAAAGTTGAGAACACATCAGAACGAGATTTCAATAAATATATCCAAGTAACACGCGAATAATCATCCACAAAACTAACAAAATACTTGAATCCTAATTTCGAAATAACGGGACAAGGTCCACATACATCTGAATGAACTAAATCAAAAGGATGAATTGCTCTGTTATTGACTCGACTAGGATAAGACACGCGATGATGCTTTCCTAACTGACACGACTCACAATCTAATGAGGAAAGAGAACCTAAAGAGGGGACAAGAAGTTTCAATACAGGTAGAGAAGGATGTCCTAACCGACAGTGATACTCAAAGGCTGAAATAGTACTGATGTAGGCCACATGGTTGGGTGCCAACTCTAGCTCGTACAGGCCATTGCGTTCACATCCTGTACCAATCGTCTTCCTCGTCACCAGATCCTGAAGTATACAATATGAAAGAAAGAATGTTATTGTACAATTAAAAAGCTTAGTAATCTTACTAACAGATAAAAGATTGTACGGAAAATCAGGTAGATAAAAGACAGAGGACAAAGGAAGGGAAGAAGTGGGGAGTATATTGCCAATACCCCGAATAGGTTTGTGAGACCCATCAGCTAGGACAACAGAGTTAGAAGTAAGAGAAAGAGATGACAGAATACCTCAGTTCCCAGTCATATGATCAATAGCGTCGGAATCTATAATCCAGGTTGGAGTGGAAGACGAAGTAAGAAAAGCTGTAAGAGTACCCGCTTGGGAAAAAGTAGCAGAGGAAGAAGACGGCACGGCCTGTGTATGCTGATACTGCTGGAAAAGCTGGAACTGTTCAAACTGACAACGTAACTACTCATCCGGGAGTGGAGACGGCTGCTGAATATGGTTATCCTGAGAAATATCCTGAGGCCAGAAATGCCTCATTCTCCTTCTTCTTTGGACAGTTAAACTTCATGTAGCTTGGCTCATGACAATAGTGACAGTAGATAACTGATTCATCAACAGGGCTAACCCGAGATGGACCACCACGACCACATCTGTGTCCACCGCGACTAGTAGAACGACCTCCATTGAACCCACCACGACCATCACAACCACTACTACCACGACCACGTCCACCAGTGTAGCCTCCCCGGCTAGTAGACTGTCAATTCTGAGTAGCAAGGGCAGAATGGTCCTGGCTAGCTATAGAAGTTGCAGAGTGTGGTGCAGAAATAACATTCTTCAAAAAATAGTAGGTCTCAGCAAGGGAACTTACAGCGAAACTTCCCATGATTTGTGGTCGGGCCGAGGAATAAGCAGGATCAAGGGTGCCCAAATAGGTGACAACCATCAAGCGATTCCACTGATTTTGCATCTGCTTGACATCCCCGGTAATGGGGAATATTTGGCGAAGCTCCTCAACAAAGCGATTGAACTCGCCATAGTGATCATCCATGTTCTTGCCATCTTGTTTCTTCCGAAACAACTCCTGAATAACATCATACGCGCGGTTGACGTCACTGCGACCACCATAGAGATCGGCCAGGAAGGCCCAGAGTTTCTTCACAGTAAGACAGTGAAGAACTAGATCCTGGATCTTGGGTTCCATAGAAGTCAAGATCTGATGCAGAAGGATATTGTCATCAAGTGTCCAGGAATCAGATGTCAGAGTAGGAGGATCCGTCGACAGATGACTAGTCTTCCCACGACTGGCCACATAGATCTCCACAACCCGTTTCCACTGTAGGTAATTATTGCCATCAAGTTTCCGATCAGTGATCCGACTAGAAAATAACTCAGAGACTCGTCTGAATCAGAAAATCAGCAGGCTTAGGTGAATCAGAACCAGTCATCGGAAAACAAACGAGAAGAAAGGACCCTCCGCAGAACAAATCAGATAGAGCAGATCAGATCCAGTGACTCATAGTACGAGTCTAAATCAGAATAAATCAGATCCAGTGACTCATAGTATGAGTTCAAATCAGAATAAAAGGCAAGAACGACTTAGATCATCACAGAAACGAGGGCGGGGCAGGGGGACGAGAACGGGAGATCGGGAGCTATGGTTTTTTAGGTGCGGCGACGGTGGCTGGATGCGATGGGTGCGGGTGGGATGCTGGAGAGGAGGTGAGGGCAAGTGCGGCGGTGGTGGCTGGATGTGGGCGAGTGCGGCAATGGTAGTTGGAGGCGAGGGCGCGTGCGGTAGTGGTGGCTGGAGTCGATGGTTGCGGGAGAGACGGCTAGAGTTTGCGGGTGCGGGCGGGGCTGAGGAGGGCGACTGCGGGTGAGAGGCGGCTAGGGTTTGTGGGTGCGGGAGGGACTGAGGAGGGCGGTTGCGGGTGAGAGGCGGTTGCGAGAGATCGGGAACTAGGGTTTTCGGGTACGTTTTTTTATTAACTTGGCTCTGATACCATGTAAATATTATAAGCAGAGATTTGGAGAGAAAAGAGTTATGAGATCAAGGCCTCATACTCTGGTTTATATATAGTTTAAAAATAGATACAAGTCTGGTCTCATACCCGATGTGGGAGTGAACCACATTACATAACATCTCTCAACACTCTCAAACCTAAACTCACAAATTGCAAACTTTTGGGCTCTATTTTAGAACTTGACTGTAGGTGAGCATACTTCATGTCTATGTGTGCCAAGTCCACTTGCAAGCTTGATTTATTAAAAAGATGGAATTAAAAAAGACCTGATTTATGACATGAATGGATCCAAATTCGAATAAAAAATATTAGAGTCTTAGCCCAAACCCAATGTTTTAGAAAGCGCACGCCTAGACTTAGGTGGTACCTAGGCCACCCGCCTAGGTATTGGAATCGACTAGGGGAATGTGGGCTGCTTAAGCTAACTACACCACTTAGGTGTTGGTCTTGATTTTTTCTGCTCAGCCTCCAGCGTCCTCCGTTAACATTGAACGCCTCCAACTTTGAGAAAACTTCCTCCACCGCTTAAACAAAGAAAGAAATCCACCTAGGCGCAGGAGGGTGCCCATCTGGCACCTTGCGGTGTGTGGTGCTTCCTATAATATTAGGATTTATTATAAATTATTGTAACTAAAAAAAGAAAAACTGCCTAGGCCCCGCTATGCTCCGCCCAAGTGCCTAGGCTCTAGGTGCCGGTTCTGCTACTTAGCACTTTCTGTTACCTTGCGCAACCCACATCGAGATCGAGTTTGCGTTCCATTCCATTTCTTATCATGTTTTTGGTTTTGACTGTTAGACATACTTCCAAAATTTTGGTTTGTTTGATATAAACCCCAATCTTCATAATTTTGAGCTACCCCTCAAATAACTTAAGTTGTTCAAAATTTTACTAAAAATGAGACTTAGATAGTCATCCTTAAAAAGAATGGCTTAAAAAGTGGTGAATAATATAGAAAGTGAAGACATCTTGATCATTTTTGGTTGCATTTGAATAATCTAAATATTTGTTTGGCTACACCGAAGTAAGATTTTGTGAGTTCATATCTAATAGGCTAAATGGCTCTTAAATGCCACAAAGGTTCCCACTTTTGGCACTTGAGTACCCTGAGTTAATTTTTGTGGCACTTAAATACCTTAAAGGAGGGTTAGTCACCTAGAACTTAAAGTTAAAATTGTGATAATCTGTGTGATAAATTTTTAAGGTGTTAGTCACATAGAACTAAAAATAGAACAAAATTTTACAGTGTTAGTCAAGTAGAACTCTAACAAAACTAGAATTAGGATAATTATACAAAATTATCCCACTTTTTTATTTTTCTATACAAAAATGAGAGTTCTAGTCTCGCAAATTATTCCAAGTTTTAGCTTGGAACTAGGTGGTAAAAATCTAGAACTCATATTTATTTTGTTATTTTTTATTTTTATATTTTTTTTTACTTCTTTCCTATTATGGTTATCGCTATCATTAGACCATCATTATAATAATAATTGTCAATATCTTATAGTCTAACCAAAAGTTATTTAATAGTAAAGAACATTCTTGTAAGCAATTGTCAATCAATAATAGTAAGTTTAAAATACATAAATAGAATTTGTATCTTCAAAATGAATAAATATATATTTCATGATTATAAAAATTTATCCCACGTTATTTTGTCAAAATATTTCGCTTTACAAAATTGTTCCTATTTATCCCACTAAAATATCTCACTAGCGAAAAATTATTTCACTTTAACAATTATCCCATTTTGCATGAAAATGTCCCAATTGACTAACACCCCCTAAGTTTTCTGTCACTAAAATCGGGTTAACAGTGTTACTTTTTTATGGAAGGACGAAAATAACCCTCCCATAATTAACCACCAGAAGTTAAAACATTCCTAATTCTTTCATTTTTGTTATATTACTCCTAAAAATCATATCGCCCTAGTTTGTGAATTTGGATTTCGCCCTAGGATCAAGCATCAACCTCACATTTGGATCTTGGAGATGGGGGTATGTGCTCTACATTGAAGTTCTACATTTTAACTTGGATTGGAGAAATTTGAGGTAATGTCTCTTCCAAACTTGATTTTTTAAATTGGATTTGGGGAATGTGGAAGCACTTGGTGAAGCCCTTGGTATTCTGGAGCTTGATTTCATGGCTTCCAACAAAAAATTTAGAAGAAAGGAAAGAATTTGAGAATTAGGTTACAGTTAAATGATCTAACTTTTAAATAGAATAGAATGGGGTTAGGTAGAAATTTTAATTGCAGTAATTAATGGGGGTAAAAGGAATATAAATCTGTCATGTGACTATCACAAGGGAATGTTCTTTGGAATATTCTCACGTGGTGGTAATAGAAGGTATCAACGTGCCACTTAAAAACTTATGGTATTTAAGTGCCGCAAAAAAAATCAGGGTATTTAAGTGACAATAGTTGGAAATTTTGTGGTATTTAATTGCCATTTAGCCTATCTAATAAGCAAGATTTTCCTGGGGGAGGGTGGGGTTGGTTATAAGAAAAATCATTTTTCATTTAGCTTTTATTATTCTGGCGGTTACATGGCTTCAGACTTTTTATGACCGATTAAATTTGTTCATGTTTGGATTCATCTATTATAGAGTTTTTAGTGTAGCACTTTGTCATTCTGGCAACTAAATGACCCTTCAATTATTTTTCCTGCTTCTGGAATTCACATGGTGTTTGCACTGAGGTAAGATTCAAAAGGCAGGAAGTTGTACTGCTCTTGTAGTTAACTATATGGGAACTATGAGGAATCCTGTTTATGCTTATGTATGAGTGCCTACGTAGAAAATTATATGAGCAGAATGCCAGTGAAGGAGTAGTCCCATTTATGAGATAACTAACTCAGTGTAAATAAATTAATCAATGTTGTTATGCAAGGTTGCTTATGAATAAAAATGTAATACTTGATGCCATCTTGGATTTGTATTTGAGTTTCGGTTAAAAGTACTAAACCAGAATCTTCCTGCAAAAGCACGGTTTTGTAACTTTGTAGTCAAGTCCAACCTAAAAAGAGATGGGGCTTTTTCTGTTATTCAGTCACATGATATATTAAAGAAGTTTCCAACATGCTAATTCTCTGAAAAGGTTCTGTAAGAAGGCATCTATATATTAGATGAATATGCCATCTGCTTGCACATGTGTGAATAGTAACCAATCGATTTTACATTTTGATCCCAAGTTTTGTAGAATAACTTCAAATTCTTATTCAGTATGATTTATACTGCCTTCCACATGAAAGGTCCAAGAATTATATCATATTGGTTTTACGCTCATAAATTCACAACTTCATTCGTTGTTGGTGGCTTGGTGCTGGACCAGTAGCTGACACTAAGAGATAGGGTAAGAAATGAGTGCATGGGTAGGAATTTAGAGGTTTCTCATATTTAGGGCTAGAGGTAGGAATAAGAGAACTTGATGGGAACATGTTGAGAAGGATATGACCATGGTTAGCTTAGCTGAGGAGATAGCCCTCAACAGAACTGAGTGAAGAGTAGGATTCATGTAACCGACCCCAAAATTTGGATACTTGTTTTTATGCGCCAGCGGCATACTGAGAAATATCCTTATGTCAAAATGTCTGATATCCCAATAGCCTAAAATTTTGATGCTCTTAACACTGGTTAATCTATATACCACGGAAACAACCAGGTGTATGTGCTATGTACAACCCCACTAGAAACCATCTGATTATTATTGTTTTGTAGCTTAGCTCTAGGCATAACAAGATTATCTGATGTTGACATATTTTGGTATATTTGTTCTGCAAAATTTGTGTTGCAAGTTTAATGCCTCTCTTGCCTTGTCTTTATATAGAATTCTTCCGTGGAAAATGGATGGTGTGAGAGCAATACACTTGGAGACCCTAACAATGCTTACAAATGCCACAACTCTGACCAGCCCTTACAGATTCAGCTTGAGCCTTTCAAGCCGGCATGGGCTCAATACTCCACTATCAATGAGCCATACATACAAGAAGGATCTCCATCAAGTTGTGTGAGTATGTAAACTCAAGCAAATTATTCTTATTATAAATATTGAGCGTTTGCTACTTTATCTGTTAATTTATTACTCGAAAGCTAATTGTCTTGGATTTCTAAGAGATCACACAGATCTATGGCTCAGCACTGGGGGGGGGGCGGGCTGCCAGAAATTGTTTGGAACTATCACATTGTCACATAATTCACAGAGATGGCTATTCAATTTCTTGTTTGATAGATGTGCGGTTAATTCTCATTTGAAGCAAGTAATTTCTATATAGTATACCTTCATTTTACCACTATTCATGGAATAATGTTATATCCCAAATAACTTTAGCTATTCCTCATTATAATCTGCGTTCCAGTTTTAGAGTTTTATGGACATGAGACATGGGTCTCCAAGGATGTGAGTGCCAGGAGGTGCCCGGCATGGAAGTATTCGAAACTTTGTGACATGCCATGGTTATATTTTTATCTGTGTTTATGCAAATACTCTGCGCTCAAGAATAATCAAGCGGTACTTAGTTTGACAAATTTGAAGTTGTTTTGAGGCCTTTGGTTCAGATGATTGTTCTGACTTTTGAGATCTTTCAGTGTTGATATTGTAGAAAGGTGATATCTCTTGTTATGATTTTGTGCGTTCTTGTTCCTTACAGTCTGAAAATGTGCGCAAAGTTTACAGAGTGTTCGACAGGTAAGAGCATGAGATCTGAATTGTCATGATGACGATGGTGACTGTAACATCATCAACAATTTCGACTTTGATCAAGTATTCCACTCAAGAAAAGATTTTGCTTTAACACCCTTCCAGGTGACTCCGAGTACTTCTAGTAAATTAATATCTGGGCATTTTCCATCGGTTTGGCTCCTGTGATTTTATTTTGATACTTTCTGGTGGAGATAAATGCATTTTTATTCAAGCAAATTGCTTTTAGACTGTCATCGCTTAGGAAAACAATCCTGCAACTGCTTCTTCCCAAAGTGCATGCGCTTAAAGTGCTATCCTGTAAGAAATCTTGTATCAACTGTTTTTGCAAGCGACTTATCACAGATGTTGAGTGGGAGTTTTGGGCCTTAGGTCTATCTTACTTGGGCCCCAGAAATTTGAGTATTTACTTTCACTTAACTGAGTGTATCAACTTAGGGGTCCATCAATATCATGTATTCAATCAGGTAGGCCCCAAGACAAAACAGTGGGCATCAACTACCAAAGAATTCTTGTTGATCATCATACTCAAATGACTTATAAGTATATGGTTATCATTCTTCTAAAGGCATAAAGTTTCTTTTCAATCTTTCAAGTCTTTGGATGCCATCAAAGTTATTCTGTCTGTCTTCTCATTTACAGCTGCACTCCTCTAATTAATCTGTTGAAAGGAGTGAATATAGGGTGAGGCAAAACTGTGGTTTTGGATAATGGTCATCTTTGCTCAGCTTATCGACTTTTCCAAGCAAGATGGATTTCTGCTTTACTTTATTAGACTATGCATCCTGTGTGGTACATTTGCTTTTGTTTTTGGGTATAATATAGAGAATAACGGGTTTATTCCTTTTGTTTTATTTAATCTAAGTTCTTTCATGATATAACTTTTAGTTTTGCCAGTGAGTCAAGTGTCTCTAGTAACTTATAACTATTGGTTGGAGGAATTTAAGGTTGTTTGCTTATACCAAAGTGGCCAAAAGGCTGTTGTTTGTTTGGCTCAGACAAGGAGTTCTGAGTAGTTTAATACATGAGTCCTAGTTGTATTGGAATTTCCAGATTATTTTAGGATTTTATTTTTAAGCCTAAGAATATTAAATGGCTTTTAATGAATGAAAGAATTAAAAGAGCTTATCCTTTGCTGTTATTAGAAACAAATATGGTGATGTAACAAAGATAAGAGACCAAAGAAACAGTACTTGACTAGTTGAAAGATCTTTTCAATTTCTGATGTCGAGGCCTTGAGCAGTATGCATCATTCTCTCATAAATTTCTACTAGTTTACGGTCCGTGCAAAGCACGATGATAAAATTTTTTCATGCTACAGCAATCATGTTTCGTAAATACTACAAGTTTTTGAATTGCTACAGTATCTCGCATTTTTAAAGTGCTACAGTGTTCACGTGTGCTACAGTACAGGGTCACTGTTCATAAGGCAATCATAATTTTCTTGGGTTGCTACAGTACCCCTCATTTTTGAAATTGATACAGTGTTCTACTGTTCATACTACAGTAATTATTTTAATAATTATTTTACTGTTGAAATTACTGTGGTATGAATAGGAATTCTCTGATCCTCCTATTTGTATAAAGGAATAGATTGATGCCCATGATTGCTAAGCTGGGCAAAGAAAAAGAGAGGGCAAGGGCTAAAGCATGGAGTGTACCCTCCCAATATATACACTGAGAGCGACTCCATAACTACCACCCTGTTTTCATAGGGGGGAAAAATCTATAGGTTGGTGGCAACCAAAACCAAAAACCCTCAAATCTTCAATTTATAACTGAAACTTTATTTATTTTTATTAATTTATTTGTTGGTTGTTAGTACAGTCAAATGACAGTCTGTTCTTGCTTCGTCTTTTTGGATAATTTTTTCATAGGGGAAAGTGTAAAAGTGCTGCTCCTCTCCAAAGCTCTTACTTTCATGTGAGCGTGTGAGTGAGTGCTTTCACAATTTTGAGTGTGGGTCAGTAGAGAGTGACCACATCTTTGAGCCTGTTTTGATTTTAGATTTTCTTATGATCTAGTGATAGTTTCTGCAGTAGGTGGATAATGTTTTTAGGTTCGAGAAGTACATGGTAATTTAATGCATTGGATGATTTGTTAACATTGTATGTTTATTTATCTCCATAGTTTTATTTGAACAACATTTTCAGCTAAATTTTGGGAGAAAACATCACTGCAAGCAACTTAAACCTTGTCTTTTTTTGAATTCATTGCTTCACTTCGAAAAGATTAGCTTCTTTTTTCAGATGAAAAGGGTTTTATAAATATATTTTCATATGCAACTACTAAGGGTCTGAGCCTCCTTTGTTCATGTTATTTATAACTCAGGTTAGGAGTATATGAGATTTTTGTTATTCAGACAAGGTTTATTGTCAAGAGTCTCAGTGCAAATGAACAAGTGTATGCAAGTTATGGTTACATGATTAGGTACATAATATATCTGCATACAGCTGATGCATGTTTTACAGTACAAATAGAATAATGATAGTGTTGGGAATATTAGCTGTTTAGACAGTAATTAGCACAAAATGCAG
>BQKN01066614.1:0-11385 GCA_022839385.1 Asparagus kiusianus | reverse complement strand
AGGAACGGATCAGGAAAACAGCCGAAGACAAGGCTCGGGAGGACCACGCGAGGAAGGTGGACCTGGTCAAGGAGGAGCTCTCTACTTTTAGCGTGTTTGATTGAAATTTCCGCTATGTATTCCTGCTTAAGATACTCTGTTTATTTGTCTTGCTTTTGAAACTATGTCATGACCCGTGAAGTCATGACTTCGTTTAGATGTATTAAACACTGGGTGCATGTTTTGCTTTTTTGAACGTAATATTATGCCTTTCGCGATTTGCAAAAAACATAACTTTGTTCAAATGTACTGTCTAGAAGCATTTGAGGCAGTTTGTGTTCTTCCTCATCATGTTCCTTTTGGATATAACCCCTTTAATACTCCTTTGGCACGGCCATCAGCAATTTCAGGTAGTACCCCCTTCGGGCGAAGGCTCGATTCGAGTATGGGTTGGCGAATTCGCCGAGAGAGTCGTATTAAACCGCTGGTGGGTTCGCTGTGGGGATTAACTTCGACTGCTGGCGAATTCGAACCGTGGGCGAATCCCGGTAGGACCTCCATTTTTTTTATTATTTTTTTTAATGGCGAAATCTCGTGCCACGCGTCTTTCAGCGGGCCCAAGTGCTTGCCAGCTAAGGGATTAAAGACGGGTTAATGCCCATTAATGGCGAAGCGACAGAGTGCCTCGCTTCTTGGGCTTCATCCGATCGGTCGATTCGGGTCGCGAGAAGTAGGGCTTTAAATGGTGTTGAACCCGAGGCGCCTCGAGGCGTCTGAACCGCTTGATCGTTTGAGGGGACAGATCATGGCCGTTGGATTTTCAGATATATCCCCGTACTCGCCATCCCTTCGGCCACGCTCTTTCCTTTTCGAGAAAAGAAAACAAGCGAGGAGAAAGAATACCACCGCGATTTGCTCCTCTCATGGCCTCTTCTTCTGATCACAGTGATGCCGAAGGTGTCGGTTCCTCCGCCACCGTCGTCAATGTTGACGTTCCTACTGTTGCCCCTGCGAGCCCGGTTCAGGGATTTCCCCTCCCGGACCCCGTGGCTCATCCCGCTTTCGCGCCACTCCATCGGTTGGTGGGGTTGGTGCACGGGACCGCCCTCTCGATCAGCGTGGGTGACGGGCGGTACTACGACACGCTCCCCCTCGTGGAAGCGGGTTTGGAGGCGATCCGCCGTGCGGGCGATGTCTCGTTCACGCGGCGATGTGAGCGAGAACTCGAGCACGTGGAGGGGTGGATGTACCGCCTCGAGGAATTGGCTTACGAAGACATCTCCGACGTGCCACCGCCTCTCCCATTGCACTTCCTGCTTGAGCGCAACGAGCGGGCGAAGCGTATCCAGGCGAAGGAGGCTGAGCTCAGACGCCTGAGAAAGCGGCACCAAGTGGTGACTGACCGGATGGACGTTTACTTGGACCGGGCTTTCCGCGAGGACGCCGGCACTCTTCGTGGCGAAGCGAAGCTACAGGAGCGTTCGCGTGAGTTGGGGAGGCTTGGCGAGGCTGCCAAGGAGGTTGAGAGGGCGCTGGAGCTCCTTCGCGAGGAGGAAGAGGACAGCCAGGCGGCCCTGGCTAGGCGGCAGCAGGAGCGGAAGGAGAAGGCGAGGACCCGTCGTGCGGCGGAGCGGGCTGCGCTCAAAGCCAAGATCGGCTCCTTCAGCCTTATGAAATTCCTGTAATGCTTGCGCCGTTTAGGTCTTCCCCTCTTTTTTTTTTGTTTTGTCAACTCAGTTGGTGCTCCAAGCACCATAACTTGAAAAAGAAACTTATGCTTGTAAACTTTGGCCCGTAATGGCCTTGAGCTTTTGCTTATTTTTGTTTCGCATGCATAGTTTCCTTTTCTTTTTGTTTGTGTTGTTCTGGTATTTGAGTTGAACTCGGTGAGCTTCTGACCATTCTTTTCTGAACTTAGTCATTTCGGACTTTGGTTCTGCTCTCGGTTGCTCACAGCGTGGGATCGGGTTGATTCCGATTTCCGCGTTGTAGCTCCTGCGGGATCGAGAGAGTAACGCTCGGCTTGCAGTAGAGAACAGTCGTTCGCTGCTACGGTCGAGTGAAGGACTCAGCTTCGACTTGCCACTCGGCAAGCTGTCGCTTGAGGAATTGGCAGAGCTGTCATCTGCCGAACTGCTCTTGACAGTCGTCGTCGTCTGAATAGGCGGCGACAGATGATAATCGAATCGTCAGAGATGTAGGAATGTGACGCTCGATTGTTGTATGGACCCTCGTGCGGTAGGCCGTTATCCATCAGTTACCCTAAGGGAATGTTAGGATAGCTGGAATAGGCCAAATAGTTCAGGGACGTAGGAGTGTGACTATTTGACAGAAGTAATAACACGTCGCGTGGTAGGCTATTACTTAGGCTATGTTATTCGCTGGAATAACGGCGCCAACCATCAGAGGTGATCATTAACCTGATGAGGGTTTTGCCACGATGGGAGTGACTGTGGGGGAACTTACCACTCTTATGGAGGGGATTGGTAAGTAGATTGTGTCAGAGGTTTAATGTTAACATGACAGGGAATGTCGTGGTTGGAACGACTTTGGGGACCCACCATCCTTTGGAAGAGGATTGGCGAGTTGATTTGATTCGTCGTGGTATGAACGACTTTGGTGGATTCGCCCTCTTATTGAGGAGAGTTGGCGATTTAAGGATGTGTTTGTCGTGATATGAACGACCCTGGTGGATCCGCCATTTCATTGGAGAAAATAGGCGAATTGGATTGGTTTTGTCGTGATATGAACGACTTTAGTGGATCCGCCCTCCTATTGGTGAGGATAGGCGAATTGAATTCCGCCAGAGGCTTTCGCCATAGCGGGTAGAGTGGGGACAGTTTAGCCTCATATACCAGTTGGAGGGTTTAAGAACCAGTTTATACTCATGTACTTGTGGGAGTTTGTGAAGAAGAACTAAGGGTAGTACTTCTTCAAGTATCTGCCGTTGATAGGCATCATGATCTTGTCGCCGTTTGGCTTGACGAGACGGTAGGCGCCATTTGAATAGACTGTTTCTATTACGAATGGTCCTTCCCATTTGGATTGGAATTTACCTTTTTTCTTGGAGGTGAGAATCATCGGTCGGCGAACAGCTAACACCAGCTCTCCTTCCTTGAAGGCTCGGCGCCTGACTTTTTTATCGAAAACCTTAGCCATCCGCGCTTGATAGAACTCAATGTGCTGTTGAGCTTCTAACCGTTTGTCGTCCAACGCCTCGAGCACGGCGAGTCGTTGTCGGTGGTTGTCTTCCACCGTCATCCCTGTTGCCAAGGCGACGCGGAGAGATGGAATTTGGATTTCTAATGGTAGTATGGCCTCACACCCGTATACCAACGAATAGGGTGTGTGGCCAGTCGGTGTGCGAACCGTTGTGCGATATGCCCACAAGCTCTCGCCAAGTTTCTCGTTCCAGTCACGTTTGCTGGTTGAGGTCAACTTGGTTAAAATCTTGATGATCGTTTTGTTGAAGGCCTCGGCCAAGCCGTTTGCAGATGGGTTATAGGCCGTGGAAGAGAGGTTCTACATTCGGAACTTGTCGCAGAATCTGGTGAATGCATGACTGATGAACTGGGTACCATTGTCATGAATGATACGTCGTGGCACGCCATACCGATAAATGACGTGGTGTTTGATGAACTTAATCACGTCGTTGGTCTTGACTTCTCTCAAGGGGACCGCTTCGGCCCATTTAGAGAAGTAGTCAGTGACTGCAAGAATGAAGTGATGACCTCTCGCCGATGGCGGGGATATTGGTCCGACTATGTCCATCCCCCATGCCTCGAAAGGCCACGAAGCCTTGGTTGGGTGTAGGTCTTCAGGCGGCTGATGCATGTAGTTGGCGTGAATCTGGCACTCGTGGCAGCGCTTTGCGTAGGCGACGGCGTCTTGAACCATCCCAGGCCAGAAGTAGCCTGTCCTTCGTAGGCGATCCCAGAGTTTGGGTCCGGGCTGGTGAGCTCCGCCGATGCCGTCGTGGGCCTCGCGTAGAGCCTCCTGTGCTTCTGCTTTCGAGAGACATCGAAGCAACACACCGTCGTATGACCTTCGATACAACGTCTTGGTGGTCGAGTCGTAGTAGAATCTCGTAGCACGTCTCCGGACTGACTCTCGCTCCTTTGCATCCTCGGGCAATACGCCGTAAAGAACGTAATCGATGATCGGGAGGCGCCAGTCCTCAGCACTGGGCTGGTCGGAGACTTGATGGGTGGCGTTTGCTTCTGGAGCGTCTTTTAGTCGAAAGAGCCTCCTGCTCGCCACTGTGACCGATTGGATCATTCTGAATGGTTGAGCCAAGTTGGCCGCCAAAGAAGCCAAGGCGTCCGCATGTGTGTTCTTGGAACGTAGCACATGCTCAATGTGGAAACTCTCAAATGATTCCACTAGCCGGGCGGCCGCCTTGTGGAGTGGGATCAGGTCTTCGTTTCTAACCTCATATTCGCCTATCATCTGTTTGACGATGAGCTGGGAATCGCCGTAAGCTTGGAGATGCTTTATTCCTAGCTCTTTGGCCAATTCGAGTCCGATGAGTAATGCGTTGTACTCGGCCACATTGTTGGTACATGGCTCTGTCAAAGAGAAAGCCCGTGGTAGCACGTGGTTGTGTGGGGAAGTGAGGACCACCCCCACTCCCGCGACAATAGAGCCATCCGGGGCTGCGCGAGACGCGCCGTCGAAGAACATCTGCCACATATCCGGTAACGAGGTTACGTTGACTTCAAGTGGTTCGTCCGGCAAGTCTTCAAACAAGTCGGTCTTTGTTCCCAGCGGGTGACTGGTCATGAGATCGCATATGGCCTGCCCTTTGACTGACTTCTGTGGCATGAAGTGAATGTCGTACTGGGAGAGCAGAAGCGCCCACCTAGCTAGGCGCCAATTTAACGCCGCAGGTTGTGTCATGAAGACACGAATGGGATTCATTCGTGAGATGACGTGGTTTGTCTAGCCAACCAGGTAGTGTCGCATCTTTTGGATGGCGAACACCAAGGCCAAACATTCTTTTTCGACCATCGGGTACCGCTGTTCGGCGCCTTGCAGGGTCCTACTGAGGTAGTAGATGCCTTGCTCGTGGCCGGCGTCATCGTTTTGTGCTAAGAGAGCACCGAGAGAGTACTCCATGGCCCGAATGTAGATGAGAAACGGTTTCCCTGAAATCGGCGCAGCGAGGACCGACGGATTTGAAAGGTAAGCCTTGATGTCCTCGAAGGCCTGCTGGCAAGGCTCGTCCCACACGAAGGAGGTGCCTTTCTTCATAAGTTTGGAGAACGGCTGACACTTGCCCGAAAGATTTGAGATGAATCTTCGGATATAGGCCAATCGTCCTTGGAGGCCTCTCAATTCTTTGAGGTTCCGGGGTGGTCGAAGTTCCTGGACGGCTCGCACCTTGTCTGGATCAATTTGGATCCCTTTCGTCGTGACTACGAAGCCGAGGAATTTCCCGCTAGCCATCCCTAGGAATGACTTAGTGGGATTCATCTTGAGTTGATGAGTCCTCATGAGTTCGAACATCGCCCTCAAGTCTTGGAGGTGGTCGCCTTTGTGGCGACTTTTCACGACCAGATCGTCTACGTAGCATTCCACCGTCTTTCGTAGGTGCTCTCGAAAGATCATACTCATGGCGCGTTGATAGGTCGCACCGGCGTTCTTGAGTCCGAATGGCATGACGGTGTAGCAGTACACCCCCATAGGGGTTCTGAACGAGGTGTGTTTTTCGTCCTCGGGGTGCATTTTGATTTGATTGTACCCCGAGAAGCCATCCATGAAGGACATCCTCTCAAACCCGCACGTGTTGTCGATGATGACATCCGTGATGGGCAAGGGGAACTCGTCTTTGGGGCACGCCGCGTTGAGGTCTCTGAAATCGATGCAGATGCGGATCTTACCGTTTTTCTTCAGCACTGGAACAATGTTAGCCACCCAGTCGGGGTGTTGTTCCTCTCTGATGAAGCCGGATTCGATGAGCTTCTTTACTTCAGTCTCGATCGCCTCCATGATCTGGGGGCGAAACCGCCTTTGCTGCTGCTTGACTGGCTTAGCGTCTGGGCTGATGTTGAGGCGATGTGTGGCGACCCGCGGATCCAAACCAGGCATATCCTCGTAATTCCAGGCGAAGACGTCGATGTATTCTCGTATTAGGGTGATGAGATCCTCCTTTTCTTGAGGAGGCAGGCTACCACTGATGAATATGGGCTTGGGACTTTCGTCGGTGCCCATGTTCACTTGGAGGATTTCGTCCTCAGTGGGCGGTTCTCGCTGTTCGAAGCGACTACTCCACTGGGCGTTAACATGGCGATCCCATGTCTCGTCATAGAGCGGGAGTTGTTCATCTGTCGCCATCTCGGCAGGGTCCATTGTAGCCATGTTGATCGTGAGGCCATCGAATAGGTCCCTCACGCTGACATCTGAGTCCCACGCCGAGGTTTCCGACGACTGATCTCCTGAACATGCGTAGTCGGAATCTTCGTCGATGTGGAAGCATAAGTCGAACGAGGAGGAGGAGTAGCCTAAGCCTCTCCTAGTCCGGTTGAAATAATTCGAGGGTTTCCCCTTAGGTACGTAAGCAGGTCGGATGACCGTCTTGCGTCCTCGGCCGTAATTGAGGCCTTCTAGGCGAGTGAGGTCGTACCCCATGTCGCTCATCATGCGTCTTGCAATTCGACTGTATTGCGAAAACTGGGGTGCTGGGTCTTCGTCTTCGGACTCATCCCAGAGCGTGCGCAAGGGCTGATCGATCCGGCCGAAAATAATATCTTTTCGATATTTGTTTCGGGCTGGCACAATGAATACAGCTCGCGACGAGTCAATCGGCGACCCCTTCGCGGCGTACGACGAGCAGACCGGCATGTGCAGGGAAAGATCTCGGTAGAGTTCTGACCATAGGTCGTTGGGTTCATCGTCCTCTGACGTAGAACAAGACGACACATAAGCAAAGTCGGATTTTTCATTGACGACAATCTTTCCCGCCTGAACAGCGTTGGTTACATGGTGACTCTCGTAACCAATTACAATTGACTCGAAATCGTTTAAGATTAGATTATCGCCATACTCAGGCTCGCTGTCCGCCTCGTTGCCGCTTTCCGGCTCCTTAATCGGTGGTTCGACGGAGTCTTGATACAGCAAAGAGTCGGTGAAGTAGTTTTCGACGCCTTTGAAGGGTTGTCTGTCGGCCACCACCGTCTTCACGCGCTCGTAGTCGTCCACGTACTTCAAACATTGGTGCAGAGTGGATGGGACTATTCGATTGCCATGGATCCACGGGCATCCTAGGAGCATGTTGTAGGAAGGCTCGGCGTCAATGACATAGCAGGTCACCTCTGTCTTCATGTCGCCTATGCGGCATTTCAGGCGGATTTTGCCCAGCGGCCGCGTCCCTGTGGCGTTAAAGCCAAAGATGGTTGTGGTGGTTGAGGACAGACGCTTCGGCGGTATTCCTAAATGCTTGATTAATTTCAGAGGCACGATGCTCAGTGCGGAGCCCGGGTCGACTTGGATCCGATCCACTCTCACCGATCCGACATAACCCGTGAAGTACAGTGGTCGATCGTGAGTCGTACTCTTGATGAGCATATCTTCGGGAGTGAAGGTGATGCACGGGACTCGTCTATCCGAGACCTGGCAGCAATTCGCACATTCTTGTTCTGCCTCCGTCTCTTTTAAGAAATGGGTCGAGAAAGCCTCTGAATCTGCCAACGCCTCCTGTAAGGCCTCCCGAGTTGACCTGGATAGTCTAAGGAGGTCGTACATGGTGATTCACGCCGGGATGCTTTTCAGTTGTGCGAGCACATTGAACCGGAAAGGTTGGCGGCTTGAGCTGGGTGCATCTGGATTGGGAGGGGTTATGGCGGTTGGCCTCGCGGGAGGTCTTGCCGCGTTCTCCACCCTCGCGGGGTATTCTTTGGCGAACTCTTTTCCAGCCCTCGTGACGAAGACGTTTGTATCTTCTTTGGAGTCGGTAAGGGCGGCCATCGCCGGGCTGTCTCCGTCTGGAATGGCAGAGACAACGTTGCAATGCTTTCGTTTGGCCTCCTTCGGCGGTCGCGCGGTCCATTGCTCGTCGTTGAGGAGGTCTGGGTGGACCCACATTATTTGCCCCGATGGCAGGGTCTGTGGTACCAAGCCCTTCTCCCGCTGGTTGTGAGGATCGTCATTGGTGACCCTCAGAACCGCTTTGGGGATGGGAATCACCGCCGCTGGAGCACGAACTTCTGGGAGATCTGTTCCAAAGCTCAAGGTGATCATGTTCGTGGTCACCTGCTTTTGAACCTTCTCTTTCTTCAAGACCCCTGCATCGTAGAGGGCCTGGAGTTTGTCCTTGAGGACGTAACATTTGGTTGTGTGGTGACCAAGGAATCGGTGATAAGCGCAGTAGGTCGGGTCACCGGTTTTGTCTGCCTCCTCAGGCTTCGTAGCCTCAGGCAGCTTGATTCGACCACTCTTGAGCAGAGTATCGAGCGTTGCCACCACCTGGTCCTCTTTGAAGTCATAGTGCCGTGGGGGGCGTTGTTCAAATTGCCTAGGCTTCGGTTTCGGAGCAGCCTTTGGCGTTGGAGCAGAATCAACAGCCATGATCTCCTTTCCTCTTGTTCGAGGGGGATTCTTTGGCGCGGCTGGTTCTGCAGCTCCTTTCTTGGGCTGGGGTTCTTCGGCCTCCAGCCTCTTGATCATGTTTTCTACTTGTTCGCCTTGACGAACAAGTTCTTTCCATGTCCGGGTCTCCACCGCGCCTATTTTGGATAGGACATGGATCGACAGGTTGTTGCGACACATCTCAATTAATGTTGCCTCGGAAACTTGATCCCGACAGTGGACCGATCGGTTCCGGAATCTCTTCACGAAGTCATTGACCGACTCCGACTTTCGTTGTTTTTCAGCGAGGAGAGTGGCCATTGATACTTCGGTGTCGTCGTCGAAGAAGCGGGCTAAAAAGAGCTTTTCGACGTCGGCCCACGCTTTGATGGTGCCGGGCTCCAGCTTGCGGAACCATTCAAAGGCCACCCCCTTGAGGGTGCCTATGAAGAGTCGTGTGAGAATGGCGTCGTTTCCAGTAAGGAATCCGGTTTGTGCCATGAAGTAGTAGACGTGCTGCGAGGGCGAGCCTTTGCCGTCGAACTGTACCAAGCTGATCGGCTTGAACTTTGCTGGGTATGGGACCGTGTCCCATTCGACAGGGTAGGGGCGGACCACCCCCAGCTTGTTCATGTTTTGCTGAAGCTTCAGCGCGTTGAGCTGGTCCTGGAACTCATCGAACCTCTTGTCGCGGGTGCCCTCCCCGGTGTGTGACGTCCCTAGCGACGTCTTGGAAGAATAATCGGATTGTCGATTATCGTCGTCTTCCGTTTCCATCGCCGGGCGGTGAGGAGGTACCCATTCTCTATCCCCCGTCTGCCGAGGTAAGGGGCGTTGGATTCTTTTCTTCTTCTTCTTCTTGTTCAGAAGCTGTTCCATCATCTCCCGCAGAGAGTCGATGGTCGCCTGTTGCTCTTCGAGCTTTTGAGCGACCGTCTGGTCATGGGTAAGATCGGTCATGTGCACCCGCGCCCTCGCGTCCTGACTCGAGTGCGAAGTTTGAGACGTGGCCGCTGCCGAGTGAACCTCGTCCTCGCGGTAGGAGGGAGGGGGTACGGCGGAGTAGTCAACCCCGCTCCTCATCCTTCTGCGACTACGGGTACGCTGGTATATGCCCTCTGGCTGGTGTTGGGCGAACCAAGGATTGAGTCCCAGAATGGACTCTGAATCTGGGGAATCAGAAAATACCGTCTTGCCCTTGTCCGTCATGTTGATTGTGACGGACGAGAGCTTTGGGTCGTCAGTAGCGCGTTTCTTTTGGTGACGTCGCCTCCGACGAGAGATCCTCTGTTGAGAGGGTTGTCGAGAAATTCTCTCAAACACGGAAGGTTTCGCCGTTCCTACGCATTAGCAGTCGGCAAGCACTGTGTGAATGAGCCTTTCGTAGTGGCACTGGGGGTTCACCTCGTGTATGGTGCGCATGCGAATTAAATATTCTCGTAGATCTTCCATGGGTGGTTGGTGACAACCCCCAGCATCGGAAGGATCACTTGGGTGAGCACACGAAGGATCTCTGGATGTGCTCTCTGGGGCACAATGGGTGGAATGTCGCGGCGTCGGAGTTAGGCGGTTTCGCCTTGACGGGCGAGTTTTCGCGTTTGGGCGAACTCTAGCGCGTAGGCGAGTTTCAGCCCTTTGTTTAGATGAGCTGGCTCGCGACGCGTCGCCTATCTCCTTGCCTTTGCGCTTATCCGCCAAGATCTCATGGCGAGGCTCGCCAGCCTTCGAGGATTCGCCTTCTTGGATAGGCCCACTCACTTGGGGTGGTTTGTTCACGTCAGGGATATGACCTGAAAAGCGAAGTCCACCTGAGCGGGTGGTCCCCTCCTTCTCGGTTAGCGCCCCTGATTTGGAGGGCTTTCCGATATTGGGCGAGTTGCCCTCTCGTCTCTTGCTTCCCGGGTCTGTAGGGTGGTTCAGACCGTTGTGTGAAGCGAAGGTTTGGGCTTTCTGCCCGACAAGCGTCTGCTGTCGCCGTTGGCTAGTTCTCCCGGCAGGGGGAAAACTTGCGTGAGCAGCGGCAGGGTGGCTTGTGCCGGAACGAACTGATGTCTCTTTCGGGACAGGTGCTACTGAGGGTCGTTTGGCGACCCATTTAGTAGACCCTTCCCCCCTGCTCTCGATATGGGACTTGGCCTCAAGAGCGTTTGGGGTGGATTTCCCTATCGGGACTCCGGTGGAGCCTTCTGGCGCGGGAGCTTTGGCCGTCTGAGGTCGGCTCCCGTGCAGGGCTCTGTGGCGCTTGCGGGACGCTCCGCCACCGGAAGAGGAGGAAGACAAGTACTCTTCGTACTTGGCCTGATCGAACTCGATTTCTAGGGACTCCACTGTCGTCCCAACAACAACCTCGTCGAACTGAGCTACCACCATTTCGTTCGAAGAAACAGCTTCTCCCACTGTGGTCGCCATCTTCTGTAGGTGTAAATTTCTGATTTTCCCGAGAAAAGGGAGGGATTTCGTTTGTATTTATAAGAAAGCTTATTACAAACTAAATCAATCTGAATTACAACAGAAGCGGAGGGAATGCCCTCCTTGTTTATATTTGTGGGGACTTTACGGTAGCTACAGGATGCTTCGCCCGGTGCTCGCGCCGGGTCTGCTTCCCTTGGACGGTTCGACCGAGGTTGTTGGAGAGCTTCAGTACTCAGTAAAAACTCTGGGTGAAGGAGTTTGAATCCTCTAGTTCGCCGGCGATTGGAGCTCGGAGCTTGGGGATTTTCCGATGGGTTGATCGATTCTCCTGTCGATCGATGCTTTTTCTCCGATCTGTCGATGCCCACTTAGGTTGCTGTAGGAAGCTCTTTTAAGTGGGAGAGGGACCGTTCGGTTGTCCCTTGAACC
>BQKN01066611.1:90186-123386 GCA_022839385.1 Asparagus kiusianus | reverse complement strand
TGATTTACGAATAATTTTGGACTGTCTGAAAGAAAGAACGTATTTTTTAATATTTATTATGATGATGGAAATATTTTTCTAAGGGAATATATTTAGTGAAAATAATTTATTTTGAGTAAAAAGTATTTTTGAATAATTGTTATGATTAAAAGAATAATTTTGGAAAAAAATATTTATTATTTATGATAGTATGGCTGATCGCTGTAGAGCGCGACATTTCATGTGCCAAACGAAATCGGTTTCTAGTTTCCTTCCTACCGTATTATTATTCTAGAAAATATGTAAGTACGGATATTTTGTATGAGGAGTTTGGATATTCAAGTAGTGATGAAGTCCTTTTGTATGTATTCATATTGTAGTAATTATTTATGCATTTCATGTTTATTATAGTTCTCATTTCTGTTTCATATACCTGCTTAATCATATTTAACATGCCATACTGTATTCATGATCCGTTGATTTGTTGAGGACCTTAGTAGTTCATGACTTAGTGGCATTGTGCGTCATGAGCAAACCTAGTAACATGTGTAGGTGTGTTTAGGTGGTGAACCAGAGATATTGTGGGCCTTGATTGTTGACTTAGAAAATGAGAAGAATTGGGATGGGAAAGTCTATGTTTATGTAATCGGATAAGACTGTTGATATATCTTCTGGGTTCGTACCAGTGGATCGGTGTCGCCACTGGGATTGGTTAGTTTGTTAAGTCACAGTGGATCGGTGTCGCCACTGGGGACTCATTGGTTGGATCAAAGTAGATCGGTGTCGCTGCTTTGGTTCATGAATTTATTGGTTAGATCAAAGTAGATCGGTGTCGCTACTTTGGTTCTTGAATGTATTTGATGCACGTGGGGGATATGCGAACAGTCAGTTATCCGATAATATGAGCATTGATTCTGTGTGAGATGTGAACCAGTGACCTGATATAGGATGGCTAGTTACGAGACTTGTTGCTAGTGGATCGGTGTCGCCACTAGGGTTGGTTGTTGAATCAAAGTGAATCGGTGTCGTCACTTTGGTTAGGATTTATGGATTCTTGTGAGATGTAGATCAGTTGTATTCCTTTCCATACATAGATCAGGGTTAATATTTAATTATTTACAATTTGAGACATATGGTATATACATGAGGGTTTCCTTGTTTGGATTATTTCGCTCGACGTACTACGTCTCGAGTTGTAGATTTTTAAGTATTAATTCTATCTATTGTATGACCTTGTTAAGTGGATGATTATAGAATGGCTAACTGCATGATCTTGCTACTTGGTTGATTTTTGGATTCTTCTGATTATTAGTATTCTAGTTGCACGTCTTTATTGTTATTACTATCATCACATGTTCTATTTCTATTTCTGTTATCATATTGACATGCATATATTATCATTATCGTTATTGTATTTGTTCCTGGCTTGGGGAATCTTGTCGTGTGTTTCACACGCTGACGTACTCCTGTTTTCTGGGTGTACGTCAGATTTAAGAGACGAACAGCCTCAGTACGGAATCGTACAGGAGCCAGAAGATTCTTAGCAGGGGTGTCTTGCAGAAGGAGTAGAAGAACCAGCTGAAGCGTAGTGATTTTCTTCCGTAGTAGTAGTTAGACATTAAAACTCTTTTACCATACTTTTCTTTAGTTGATGTTGGACTTAGTAGTTTAACAGTATTTTATTTATGGACTATGTATTTCTTATTTCCTAGTTGGACTATTTTGTAATAAGGGTATGTTGGACCCATATTTTATATCTGGGATGATTTACCATTGATGATATGTCTATTTTTATTCTGGGTTGTCTTTATATTCTTGCTATGTGTGATCGGGGACCTGTGACTTCGCATTGTACTTATTTTCAGACGCTTAGCGTATTGGATTGAGAAGAAAAGAAGAAAAAAAAGAGTATATTTCTTCTCAATCTAATACGTCGCGGGCTTGTTCACGTCCCGATTCCCCAGTATTTTGGAAAGCGGGGCGTGACACAAGCTGATAAAAATAACTTATCTACTGTCTAACCCCGTTGAAACTGAGTGAATTCAAACAATACTACTCCTTAAAACTCCCTAAAACAAGCAACTAAATCTTCATAAACCCTAATAATCCAAAACCCTAAACCCCCAATTCAGTTCCAATGTACCCATTGAAAATTCCCCGTTTCTGGTTAGAGTATTACACTAACTCATCCTCTTCCATCTAGAAAAAAAACCTCAAATTAACAGGCAAAGAACAAAACCCTAGAAAATCAAATTAAGGGGAGGAGGTAAAGAGAACGAATCATGTGAGGATACTTGTCCTGATCGACGACCCTAGTGTTTTCGAGCTTGATGTTGAGGTATTGATCGACGGAGTGAAGGATCCCTCTGATTGCTAGATCATTCTTACGATCCACCGTCACTTCCTTACCCGCCAACTCCTTGAAGTACGAGAAGAACAGCTGTAGTATGAACAATTTAGAACTTTGAGAGGTTGATGGAGGTTTGGGGTCGAGGAAAGAAACCCTAATTTGATGAAAAACAGGGAAAGAGAATAAGAAAGTTACCATCTTTTCAATTTGATTTGGGATCCAGAGAGAGATTGAGGGCGAAGACCCGAGTAGAAGGCGAGGAGCGCTCAGACTTCAGAGTTTCAAGTGGAGAAGAGGGCATTTAGGGTAGTTTTGTCAAAATACACATAATATACGTATAAAGGTGGGCTTTTGGGGCTGGGCCACAATTTTTATACTTTTTTGGGCTAAAGCCTAATGGAAATAATTGGTGGGGCTGCGCCACATCAAATTCTCCATTTTGGGGCTGTTTGGTTGTTGTTGGTAAACTTGTGTATTTATGACACAACTTGGAAAGTTGTTGTCCACCTCATCAATTTCACTTTTATACTTTTCTTTGTTTGTTTTTGATTCCATTGGAATCATAAAACTTGTTTGGTTTGCAAAATAAAACTTTAATTGTTTGTTTGGAAAGTGTAAAAAGTGGTCCCTACTCAAATGATCATATTGGTTGGAATTATTTTTTATTATTTTTTCCTAACTTCAATGTTAGCTTTCTCCTAAAATCATGTCTTTTTTTCATGAAATCACTTTACAAGCCACATCAGCATATGAAATCACTTTACACTATTTTCACAACTACAAACAAACAATTGAAAGTGATAAAAGCTGACATTGGGACCCACTTTTTTACCCTTTACATCCTTTTACATGGTAAAAACATACAACCAAACAGCCCCTTTGGGGCCTTGAAACATTTTTCCCTTATAAATTTGAAGGTACTAACATGAAAATTTCCCAAAAACAAATACAAAAACAAAAGATACAAAAAAAAACGCCACCTCCGTCTCCCCTCCCATCTCCATCGCCGACTCTTGGTATCTCTACCGTCTCCGCTCCGCCGACCCCAACTCCCTCCGCTCCCCTTATCGGATTCGGGTCGAATGCCCAAAAAACCATAAACATCCACAACCATGCCGTCCCCTTCTTGCTACCACTCCCCAACCCCATCCTGGACTCTAACATCCCTTATCGGATCCTACCTCGACCTAACCCTAGCCTACCTCTTCCTTATCGGGTCCACTCTCATCTTCTTCACCTCAAAACTCCTCTCCTTCTTCCATCTCTCCCTCCCTTGCCCCTGCAACAATGGCTTCTTCGGCCACTGCATCAACGAGCTTCTCCTGGATTCGGCCCGTACCCGAATCGTATCGCTCAGCAGCTCGATTCGAACTCGGTTTCCTTTCGATGTGATCTTTGATCAGCCGCTGAGGTTGACGGGACCTGAAACGGGTGGGGACGGGGATCGGGTTGCTGCGCCCGTTATGGGGAGGAGGATCCGGAGGAGAAGGGTTTCGGGTAGAAAGGGGAAGACTTTGGCGGTTTCGGTGGTGGATTCGCCAATGAGGCTGAGCTGGCAGAAGGAAGAGGGGATTGGGGACAATTTCGGTTGTGAGAGTAAAGAGGAGAACTCTGTTGGTTGTTTGGGTTTTGGAGAGGGGAAGAGAATTGTTGGTGAGTTATTTAGATATTCGCATTTAAATGGTACTTCTATGGGGAAATTGCATTGCTTTATATGTTCGTCTTGAATACAGTAGAATGGGGTCTTCTTATGATTGTATTTGGATAAAGTTTATAACTTGTCATTGCTCTTATGGGAGTATTTGCTTTTAAGGAAATTTTTTAATGGCGGGAATCAAATTCTGCTTCGTGTATGAAGGAGTTATTTATGAAAAATTAATATTTTTAAAAAGGTTGGATACTTTCAACTTAGCATTGTATACTTCTGGGTGAAAAATTGATCGTTGTTTAGTATTAATTAGTTAATGCAACAGTTTTGAAATTTAAATGGAGGGGTGGAGACAGGGACATAATATTTTGCCAAATTGGGAAGTGATTTATATAGAAAAATATTTTTCCCATCATTTTCCCATTTATTCTATGCATACAAAAGAAAATGAAGTGATAAAAGTTCTACATTTTCTTTTTCATTTTCACTATCTTGAATATTTTTAAAAAAAGTATGTAAGAAGTTTATTTCTTAATGTTCTATTTTTCTCCTTTACTAATTGATTGAGAGGACAAGGGAAAGCAATTTTTTTACTTCATTCAATTTTTCAGAACCAGAGGATGGCAAAAAAGAGTAACTATTTAGAGAGTGGAGAAAGAGAAGAACTATAATTGGTTTCAATTTCAGAAGTGCTTTCTTCAATTGAGAATATTTTAGAACAGTGCACGCTTTCTATCTTTCTATTTTTTCCCCTGTAAGTGACTTATCGTTTAATATCAGAAATTTGACAGATCTTCTGTTTTCTTCTGATATTATATTAGCGATGATTGGTTGCCCTAGTAGAATTTTGAACTATGTACCAATTTTTATTTTTATTTTTTAATAGCCTATTTGCATTTTGTTTGGAAGGGAACTAAAAGGAAAAACAAGTCCAGAAGTTGCTCGCCATGTTTCATTGCTTGAATGAAGTGATGAAATTATCTTTTCCTTTTTATCTTCCTCTTTCTTCTTGTTCGCTTTATTAGAAGCGTTTTGAGCCTTACTTTTAGATGGTAACTCAGTAGCATGCTTATTGATTCTTTTTTATATTAACAGAGGATGTTGATTCTATGGTTGCTGAATCTGCTCACGCAACTGAATATTATTCTGTGGAACACACAGCATCTGCTACTCTAGATGTTCATGCCTCTAATCAGAACATGGAACTAATAATTAGAAACCTGGAACGAGAACTTGAAGAAGCCCAAGCTGCTCATGCTTCTCTTTATCTTGAGTTGGAGAAAGAGAGGAGTGCTGCTGCAACTGCTGCTGACGAAGCCATGGCTATGATTCTACGACTCCAGAGTGAGAAGGCTGCTGTACAGATGGAAGCTCGGCAGTACCAGAGGATGATCGAGGAGAAATCTGCTTATGATGGTGAAGAAATGGAGATTCTAAAAGAGATCATCGTGAGGAGAGAAAGGGAGAATAACTTTTTGCAGAAGGAAGTTGAAGCATATCGGCAGATGCTTTCTGGAGGGATCACAGGTGACAAACCTGAATTCTTGTTTGACTCGTCCGAAGACCCTACTTTGATGCTAACAGCCATTTGTGAGTCAACCAGGAAGAAGGAAAGGATACATGGTAAGATGAAACACACAGATGATATTGCAGGAATACATAATCCTGAATTGCCAGTGCCTGGCGAGGAATGCAAGGAAAAGGGCATTGTAACAGTGGAAGTTTACCCATCTGGAGAATGCCAAAATTCTAGTTTCAATGAAGATGCTGTTGGATATAAGTTAGATGAAGCTCAAAATCTTGGATTTTGTGAAGAATCCTCGTGTTTATGTAGTGATGATCATGCTGGAAGAGAAAGCAACACTGAGTTGAGAATTCCTATTGATGGTTTGAATGGGGACGATAAAAAAGGAGCTAAACGGAGCAGAAACTCTTCTCTGTTTGAGGCAGAATCAAGTGTCCTTGATGTTCATGTTATTGAGGATAAGCATAAATTGGGTGTTGAGGAATATGAAAAATCAAGTAATATTCTTAAGATGGCATCTGCTCCAGAATTATCTGGGAAAGGTGACGTGGCAGATGAGTTGCCTGGAAGTAGTAATGTTAATATTTCAAGAAAAACTTCACTCCCAAACAGGGTTGGAGTGGAACAGGACATCCAAAGAAGTTACTCAGAGATGACCGTTGGGCGTCAGCTGCTGGATACTTTGAGCGATAATACTTCATATAATGATATGAGGAGTCCGATGTCTTCTGTTGACAGTAAAAGATTTAAGCTTGAAACTGAAGTTGAGATATTAAGGAAAAGGCTGAAGACCATCCAGCAGGGGAGAGAAAATTTGGACTTTGCTATGGGGTATAGGGAAAATGAAACTTTCCAGTTACAACTCTTAGAGGAGATTGCCTGCCAGCTTCAAGAGATCAGAAAGTTAACCGGACCAGGAAGGAGCACACGCCAGGCTTCTTTACCACCACTATCTTCTAAGGTGAATCATTTTCTTTTATTGCTTGCACTGAATTTATATTCCTACTGACTTTGGAAGTTTTACCAATACATCCCACTATTTTTTATAGACATTCTCATATGTCTATTTAATTCTATCTGTTCTTCTCTAGCTTTTTTTGTGATTAAAGAGCTTTATATTGGTACCTGCTATACCTACTTAGGGCGAAAATCTCCTTCAATACACAACACGGTGACTTAATTGCTTAGTGGATTCTTTTATTCATAATTCTTTGATGATGGTTATAATTGAACTTTAATACTGAGGCAATCATCTGTGCTGACATTAATTTCTAGTAACCATTTACAATTTCATTATCACATGAAAAGAGTGGGGTTGGCGGGTTTTTCTTATTTCTTATTATTTTTTTTTTTTGGGGGGGGGGGGGTGGGCAGGGCGGCGCTTAAATGGAGTTGGGTTGTGTTGAAACATATACTAGGAGTTGACAAAGGAGTTGGGTCTTGTTGAAACATATACTAGGAATTGACAAAGGTTTGAGAGAGGAAGGGCATTCCCCATGAACAGTACCCAGACGTCTTTTGTACCCAGACGGCTTTTGCAAACACAAAAGTAAACAGAGTAACATGGTGGGAGGAAGTGTTTTCTTTAGTTAAGGTGGCAGCTAAAGTGTCCACTTTTCATGATATTTTTGGTTGTCGTGGAAAGTGAACAAAAAAATGAACAGTTGGAAGTGAAGCAATAGGATAGAGAATAAAATATTGATGTAGCAGCCTCTCCACTTTCTTGTTGCCAAACAAAAAAAAAAAAAAATTTGACTGTGAAGCCACTTTTAATTTTTGAGCCACTTTCCAGCCAAAACAAGTCCCAGTGAAAGTAAATGGAGAGTCAACCAAATACTGGAAATTGGCTTCACTTTCTGTTTTTTTCCTTTTTGACAATTGGCTGTTGATAAAAGTACTTGGAAAGTGTACGGTGTCATATCATTATTTTAATAATTTTCACTTTCTAATTTTTTGAGAAAACCGATGGAAAATGAATAGAGAACAGGGAGATTCATTTTTATACTTCCGTTTTGCCATTTCACTTTTTAGAGCTTGACATCTATTGTTCACCTTTGTGTGTCAGCCCAACAAGTCATGTATAAAGTTTATGACACGTCACGTTGACATGGCATCTCAAGTTTCTAACTTTTCTTTTTGTATCATCCAACAGGATTTGCAAATAGAAAGTTTCCAACAAATCTTTCTAATAGAAAGTCATGGGAAGGTTTCTTATTTTTTTATTGAGTTGCCTAACACCTAAGAGAAGAAATCAACCTTAATTATGAGTTCTGGAGAGAAATAACTATATTAATGTCTAAAGCAAAACTTGGTTTGGTCTAGAAGGTCTTTTATTCCACCTCTGCTAAGATGGATGATGAAATGTAAAACAAAAGACCCGTTGGAAAATACGTTATATAAAATAACATATGATTAGTTTTAGAAAATTTTCTAAAATATGAAAACATTCTTTCTTTCCTCTCATACGTTGAATTATTTTTGCAACTCTAGAAGAGTAGTTATTTTGGACCCACTATCTAAACCTTAGCCACCTATTCATAACTATCATATTTGTTGATTTCTATCTCCAAAATTTAAGTAATTCTGGACATTTATTTAAAGATTAAATAATCAGTATACCAAGTTAGATGAAAGTTAAAAATTTATATGAAATATTTGAAATGAAAAACATAATGATTCTTATTATCTACCTATTTATAACTATCTATACCCAAATGACAATGCACCGACACTTCTCACTAATTTATATGAAATATATGAAATATTTGAAATGAAAAACATAATGATCCTTGTTATCTACCTATTCATAACTATCCCATGACCAAGTGACAATGCACCGACACTTCGCTGGACATTCCCTGAGATATATGCACACTTATTTAAACATTTTAATACATATTTTAGTTTAAAATGCTTGTCATAAACTTTTGCACGTATGTCCTACACTTCACTTATACTTCTTGAAGCTCGTTGGACACGGGTCACAATGTCACATTCATTTCAGCTCTATCCAACACAAAACTACAGTATGATTTAAAGAGTCTTTTGGATGTCAAGTTAGAACTATGGTGATTTAAAAGGACTTTTGGATGTCACGTTAAAAACGAGCGGTTTTCTAATTTGTAGTGTACATAATAAAAAGAACATAAAAACTTTATAAGATTTTTAATTCCCATACATTTGCAAAGGAAATACAGTATTGATCTCATGTACATTGTTACATACACATATAGTTGTGTTCATGTATCCGAGCTCTTATAACCAACGCCATATTTGTTATTGTAACTTAGGTGTAGGGGTGAGCAAACAGTCGATTCATTCGGTTTTCATCATTTTTGAGCAAATCGAACCGGACACATTATAAAGTGAACCGAACCGAATCGAGTTATTTCGGATCAGTTTGATCAGTTGTTTCAGATCCCACCACCTAGCAAAAGGAAAAGAAAACACAAGAATCAAAGAAAAAGATGTAAGAATGGAAGTAAGTAGAGATGGAAGAGGAAGAGAGATGAGTGAGATTTTAATTTGCCTCGTATTTGATGAAAGGAGAGAGGCTTGACTTGGTTTTGAAATGTGAAAATAAGACAAAAATGAGTGTAGTCTCTCTTTCTCACATGAGACAACTCGCATGCTTAGCTTTGATTTGGGAATAGTAACTATTCACATAGATGCATTCGGAGGGACCCACGAGAGTATAGAGACATATGTATATCTTGTGGGCGCACTCAAAATACGTATCATTAAGCTTAAGGTAGTAGAGTGCATTTAAATTGGCCCATTATGAATCGCTAGTGATCGAGCGGGTGGACGCCGATGTTACAAAGTGTAACCCGACCAGACGAATTCACAAATAGTATCGCACCACACTGCCAAAATTTGGGCAGTTCGGGCGGTTTGTTCGATTTGGACCAAACATTGTTCAACCCTACTTAGGTGATGGCATTTTGTTGGTTTTTTAAAATGTAAGGGTATTTTGGGGATTCTAAAAATGTGACTCAAAGAACACCGAACCAAAAGGACAGCTTCTATTAAATGCAGTGCTACTACTTTGATGCACATGTTGTGTGCATTGCATAGAACATGAGGGAGTGTTGTAGTCTAATTGTCATGGGAACATATAATTTGCTAATTTTATTTTTGTTGAATTTTTCAATTGGAAGGGCATTTTTGTTGATTGCTTCAAGTGTGAGGGCCTTTCCGTTGATTTTCCAAGTGCAAGAGCATTTTTGTTAATTTTTTCATCGTGAAGCATGTCCTTTGAGTTTTAAGTGTCACGACATTTTCGTAAATCTAAAATCGTAACCAAAATGGGGGACTTTTCCTAAATAGCTAGTATTAATTGGATAAGAACCAAACTTTCTCCTAACCATTGTAACACTTTCCTAATAAATATAATTACAGAATGTTAAATGCCAAAACATGAAAGCTTTTGTAATGCTTTTTTACTTTTATCTATCCTATCTGTAAGGTTTTAAATATCGGTTATCGTGGATTTATCAGACAGTCAAAATCCATATCGGATAGCGAAATATATCGGGGATAAGTAGTATTTATCGAAGTGACATTACCGGATGGTGATATACATAATATAATATTCTAAAATATAATCTAATTATACTTAATGAAATATAAACATACTAAAATGTAAATAATTATGCTTAGGATCACTAATCAATGGTAGAAACTCGGGTCGGGTTGGGTTTAAAGTGCACTTAATAGGTGCCCGTTGCCCGAAATTAAAACTCAAAACAAATGCCGATAATTCCGATTTTTAGGTCGATAATATCGGTCGATAACTCATTTTATCGAAACATCCAAAAACGATAACCAATTTAGAATTGAACTTATCATAGCGGAAGGCACGCAAAACCGATAAATCGTTGATAATATCGGTTTATTGGCCGATATTTAAAACATTGCCTATTTGTGAAAGAAACACTTGAAATGTGCTAATATCCTGGTTGTCAATGCTGCCCAAAATGAAATTTTAGATTAGTTACTGTTAGATGAGATTAATTCATGGATATTTTTGTATATTCCTCCTAATACAAGCTCTTTTTTGTGCACACATACTAGACTTAATATCAAGCTGTACTAACTTTCTAATTTTTATCTCCAATTTTTGGTAAACCTCTAATTATTAGAGTAGAAATCATGCATTTTTGGAGCCAAATGTCACGAGATCAAGTTAGAACAAAGTACCATGTTTTCTCTACATTTAATCTTTTTGGGATTCTGTACCGGATCAGAGACTAGTGGAGAGGACACCTCACTTGTCCCATAGTGTGTCCCATAAATTGGGTAATATAATAGCTTTCCTGTCATAGATAACCAGGGTCTAGTCTTCAACTTGTTACCTCGTGGTTTATTGGATAAAACACTTGTTAATATTCAATCGTATTATAAGGTATTAAGTTTCTCTTCGTTTTAGATAAATTATGCTATATTTGGATCTAGAAAATAATTATTTTCACCTTAGCTTCACTTAGATAAATAAAATTAAAAGTTTCTCGAAAGATATATACTTCTTAAGTATTCACACTCTCCTAGTTATTTAATATTTACAAAACCAATTGTTTCTGAGTATTTAATTTCTGCAGGTATTTTCTCTGTCCATACTACTTTGATAATGGATAATGATAACTTTGTAAATGTTGTTGCTTCTTTAGTTACACAAATTAGTTACACAAATTGACAGGACTAAATAGTATTTGCATTCAGTGGATTAGACCATCAATACTCTTAGGATTCTTGTTGGATATTGTATTAACGATCCCAGTCCACATCCATATTTTAAAATAGTATATAGATACAAAATTTACTAGTTCCTGTGCGTTATTTGGTTGTGAATTAAATATGTTTTTCGTGTCAATGAATTACTTTTATATTATGCTATGATATATTAATAATTGCTTGATGGGTTTTGTAGTCAATTCTTGATTGAATTGCTCTAAATTACAAGATTTATAACAAGATACAATTTGACTGATTGCCATATTCATCTAGACTACTCTGAGAATTTCCATATCTGTGTCGTACTGTGCCTTATATTTTTGTGTAACATAGCTATGAACAAGTATATTAATCTTTTATATGGCTACTTTTAATTTTTTTGCAATTTTGTGGAATATCTTCTTTTGTTAATGGTGGCCAGTCCAAACCTTAGTGAGAAGCATTCTTCATGCATATATTCTTGATTGAATTACACTAAATTTCAAGATTTATAATAAGATATAATCTGACTGATTGCCATATTCATCTAGACTACTTTGGGAATTTCCATCTCTGTCGTACTGTGCCTTATATTTTCGTGTAACTTAGCTATTAACAAGTATATTGATCTTTTGTATGGCTACTTTTAATTTTTTTGCAATTTTGTGGAATATCTTCTTTTGTTAAAGGTGGCCAGTCCAAACCTTAGTGAGAAGCATTCTTCATGAATTTAACTTAGGTGTAAGTGTTGGATATGGACTAACTTCTTGTTTGGTACCTGTTAAGAGTACTTTGGGTTTAGTCTCTATTTGGTTTAGTCCCACATCGGTTAGGGACTTACTTGTAGTATCATTGTATTAATATAAATAGATGGGGAGAGGCTATTAAGTAGCGATCTTCTTTTACTCTAATTCCTCTCTGTACAAAACAACTTGGTATCAGAGCCAAAACCCTAACCCTAGCCACCATTCCAAAAAAAAAAAAATGAAACTATAGCCGAACCTCTCTCACGCAAAATCCTAAAGTAAAAAACCCTAACCCACCTAAATACCCTAGCCGCCTCACCCTCCCACTGAAACCCTAAAAATCAAAACCCTAACCCTAGCCACCAGATCTCGCCGCCGCCTCCACCTGACGACGACGACATCGCCTCCACCTGTCGAAGCCGACGCCGACGCTCAAGTCTCCACCTTCCGACGACGACGCCTGCATTTGACGACGACGCCATCGCTCCCTCCGCCCGCCGACGCCGCCTCCTCCACTTGCCGACGACGACGCCGCACTCACCACTTGACGACGAAGCCGTCGCCGCCCTCACCTGCTGACGCTGACAAGCCCCTCTCCGCCACCTGCAGTTTTATTTTAGATCTGGAAATATAGAGATCTAAAAAAAAAGGCTGGTTTCAGATCTTGAGAAAATAGATTTCTAAAAAAAAACCTCAACATCTCAGTCCTCGAGCTGATGAGAGGTCCCTCCATCTCTACCTGTTCTCAAAATGATTATGCCCTCTTTAAGTAGTATTTCCACCTTAGATTGTGAGTCGTGTCAGTTGGGAAAACACCATCGTGTGTCGTTTCCTAATCGAGCAATAACCGAGCTACTAAGCCATTCGATTTGGTACATTCTGATGTTTGGGGTCCATGTTCAATAAATTTAAAAATGGGATTTAAATATTTTGTTAGCTTTGTGGATGATTTTTCACGTGTTACATGGATTTATCTTTTGAAATCTTGTTCTGAAGTGTTTTCTATTTTTAAAATATTTTATTCAGAAATCACGACTCAGTTTAACACTCAAATTAAAACCTTACGCTCAGATAATGCAAAAGAATATTTGGAAACCTCATTTGCCAATTTTCTTGCCGATCATAGTATTTTACATCAATCATCTTGCGTTTATACTCCCCAACAAAATGGGGTGGCTGAACGCAAGAATAGACATCTTCTTGATACTGCTCGATCCTTATTATTTCATAAACATGTTCCCAAAGAATTTTGGGGAGAAGCTGTTTTAACTGCCTGTTATCTAATTAATCGAATGTCATCTTCTGTTTTACACAATAAGATTCCCTACAGTATCTTATATTCCACTTCTGACATATTTCCTTTACCCCCAAAGATTTTTGGTTCACTATGCTTTGTTCATAACCACAGCCCTATGAAAACTAAATTTGATCCTCGCTCTATCAAAGACATTTTTCTTGGCTATTCTCGAACTCAAAAAAGTTACAAATGTTTCTGTCCTTCTCTCAACCGCTATCTAATCTCTGCCGATGTTACATTCTTTGAACACCTACCTGGTCATTCTTCATCTCTCCCTTCATCTATTGCTGACTACGACTACTTACTCCTAAAAGATACCTTCATACCCAATGGTACTATGCCGCTATTGAACGATACTGGTAAGAACCCACTACGATTTCAGGAACCATTACGGGTCTATACACGTCGCCCCACTCATGCTCCTGTGCCATCGTCAACATTGGAAACAAGTCCTGTGCTTAGCTCTACTCATCCTGCTCCTACTCCTGCTTCAGATATGGATCTCCCTATTGCCCTTGGTAAGGGTAAACGGTCTTGTACTATTCATCCAGTCTCCAATTTTGTTTCTTACTCTAATCTCTCTTCTTCCTTTCGAACATTTATTTCTTCCCTGGACTCATATTCGGTTCCCAGAAAAGTGTTAGAAGCTTTATCTATTCCTGGTTGGACTCAGGCAATGCAGGAGGAAATGACTATCCTTACTGAAAATAAGGCATGGGAGTTGGTTACTCTACCACCCGGCAAAACAGCAGTTGGCTGCAAATGAGTGTATACTATTAAGCTTAATCCGGATGGCTCTCTTGCTAGATTAAAAGCTTGGTTGGTGGCCAATGGTTTCTCCCAGGTTTATGGCTTGGACTATGTGGATACCTTCTCGCACGTGGCAAAAATGACTTCTGTTCGCATTTTTATTTCTTTAGCTGCAAACTATCACTGGCCTATTCATCAGCTAGATATTAAAAACGCTTTTCTTCATGGAATTTTGGAAGAAGAAGTCTATATGGAGCAACCACCAGGATTTGTTGCTCAGGGGGAGTCTACGAAAGTCTGCAGACTAAAGACATCACTTATATGGTCTGAAGCAATCTCCTCATGCCTGGTTCTTCGGTCGTTTTGCCTCCGTCCTTCGAGAGTTTGGTCTCAATCGTGCAGAAAAAGATCATTCTGTCTTCTGGCGAATGCATGATGGAAAAAGGATATTACTAGTTGTGTACGTGGATGATATTGTGATCATAGGAGATGATGCATAAGGTATTGATAGCCTGAAGAAATATCTGCACACATTTTCAAACTAAGGACCTAGGTTCTCTTAAGTACTTTCTAGGCATAGAAGTGGCCAGATCAAAGAAGGGTATTTTTCTGTCACAAAGAAAATACGTACTTGATTTGCTATCAGAAGTTGGAATGTTGGGATGTAAGAGTATTGACTCTGCAATGGATGTGAACACAAAACTGCTACAGATCAGGGGAGCTCCTTGAAGATGTAGGGAGGTACAGGAGATTAGTTGGAAAATTAAACTACTTGACGGTAACCAGACCGGACATCACTTTTTCAGTCAGTGTAGTAAGCCAATTTCTATCAGCACCAAGAACTACTCACTTTGATGCCGTAATGCGGATTTTGAGATATTTAAAGAAAGCTTCAGGAAGAGGACTTCTCTACACAGATCAGAGACACACAAGGGTGGTAGGTTTTTCTGATGCAGATTGGGCATGGTGTCCTTCCGATAGAAGATCGACCACAGGTTATTGTGTATTTCTTAGAGGGAACCTTATATCATGGAAGAGTAAGAAAAAAAGTATAGTATCTCGTTCGAGTGCGGAATCGGAGTATAAGGCCATGGCCAATGTAACTTTAGAGATGATATGGATCAGGGATTTACTAACTGAAATTAAACTCCCTCCTGAGTGTCCTATGAGCTTATATGGAAACAATAAGGCGACAATCTATATTGCTGAGAATCCCGTGTTTCATGAGAGAACCAAACATATTGAAGTTGATTGCCATATAATTCGTGAAAAACTCATGGAGAAGGTCATTGAAGCAAAACATGTGTCAATAGGACACCAGTTAGCTGATATTTTCACCAAACCACTAGGTAGAACACGAGTGGATTTTATTTGTGACAAACTGGGTATGTATGATGTATACACTCCAGTTTGAGGGGGAGTGTTAAGAGTACTTTGGGTTTAGTCTCTCTTTGGTTTAGTCTCACATTAGTTAGGGACTTACTTGTAGTATCATTGTGTTAATATAAATAGATGGGGAGAGGCTACTAAGTAGCGATATTCTTTTTCTCTAATTCCTCTCTATACAAAACAACAGTACCACTATCCCAATTTTTGTGAATGGTCACTATATTAATGCATAGTATATATATGTCTGTATTCAAGAGTGACAGAGATAAAAAGGTCTGGGGTTTCAAAGTGTATCATTGGTAATGTCAACAGCTATTAGTAATCTCATTTAATTTGGAGATTGGTAAAATTTAAAATATATTTAGAAAATCTGTTTTAAATTTGTTTACCTGTTTACTCTTAAGGGTTTAGATGTGCAGTTGAGTTATACATAGCTTGCTGGATTCTCATTTGTTGTGTCATAATTTCTATAGTTTTCTAATTCTTTTTAATGTTTTCTAGCTCTGATTTTTGACATTCAATAACGTCAATCAACATCATATAAATGAGAAATAGGTATAATAACTCTTCAATGCCAAAAGAGTCATGATTATGTTTTACTTCCAAACCTAAGTTCTTTTAACAGTTTTGGTACCTGCCCCCTCTTTTTTAGCTCTCTTTCTATGTTCTCTTCATGTGTCTCCCTCTATCCCTCAGTTTTTCTCTAGACTTCTTTGTCTCACTCTAACTTGTTCTCACTCTCTGTTCATTTTAACACTTCTAATATCGTCTCCCGATTTGTAGCTCTCTTTTTCTAGGTTCTCTCTTCAAGTGTCTCTCTCTAACCCTTCGTTTTCTCTTCATTTTAACACTTTTAATACCGTCCCCCGATTTGTAGCTCTCTTTTTCTAGGTTCTCTCTTCAAGTGTCTCACCCTTTGTTTTCTCTTGAATCCTCTCTCTCTCTCTCTCTAACTTGCTCTCGCTCTGACTTTCCTTTTCTAGCATTCCTCTAGTTGTCTCGCTTACTACATTCTTTTCTCTCTTTAAAATCCTCTCCCATGTTATACCAACAGTCAAATAAATGAGATAGATATCGAAAGAAATGATGTTAGAGAAAAGATGAGTGTTAAAAAGTGTTGAGAGTAAAACATGATCAGAGAGTCTGCCCTTCCATTCATCCACATGGGTATATATATAGGGTTACATATGGGTAATAGGCTAATGGGTTAATGGGCCCTAACCCGATAACCCAAGAACTAATTCTAACACTCCCCCTCAAGCTGGAGCATATATATCAATCATGCCCAGCTTGTTACATAGAATGGAAAACACATTAGGTGAAGTAGCTTTAGTGAGAATGTCAGCTAACTGTTCTGAAGACGGAGTGAACTGAAGAGACATCACTTTCTTTTCCCAAGCATCTCTGACAAAATTACAATCAACTTCAATATGCTTAGTTCTCTCATGAAACACTGGATTCTTTGCAATGTGGATAGCAGATTGATTATCACAATGCATAGGCATAGATCCAAGCTGAGAAAAGCCAAGCTCGGTCAGCAGCTTCTGTAACCATATCATCTCACAAACAGTGTGAGCCATAGCTCTGTATTCTGTTTCTGCACTAGATCGAGATACTACATCTTGTTTCTTGCTCCTCCAAGTAACCAGATTTCCTCCTATAAAGGTGCAAAATCCAGAAGTAGACTTTCTATCTCCTATATCTCCCGCATACCCAGCATCAGAATAGACAGAGATGTGTAAATGTCCATGTTTCTTATACAGTAATCCTTTTCCCGGACAGCTTTTAACATAAGCCAAAATTCTTAGAGCAGCAATCTAATGAACCTCTCTAGGTATATGCATAAACCTGCTTAATACTCTCACTGCAAAGGTAATATCAGGTCTGGTCATAGTAAGATAGATCAACTTGCCAATCAATCTCCTATATCGACATGCATCATCTAGGAGAGGACTATTATCACGCCACAAGTTCACATTCACTTCCATGGGAGTGCTTGCTGACTTACACCCCAAAAGGCCCATTTCTTCTAATAGGTCCAATACATATTTCCTTTGAGATAGAAGAAAACGGTCCTTTTGATATGCAATCTCAATCCCAAGAAAGTATTTGGGTTTTCTCATATCTTTGGTCACAAAGTGACGTGAAAGGTACTCCTTAGTCTCTGCTATGGCAGCAAGGTCACTTCCAGTTAGCAAAATGTCAACAACATATACTGTCAGAACCACCAAACCAGATGTAGTGTGTCGGATAAAGACGGAGTGATCAGACTGACATCGTTTGAAACCGACACCAGATATAGCAGTATTAAATTTCTCAAACCATGCCCGTGGACTCTGTTTGAGACCATAAATCGCCTTTTTAAGCTTGCAGACAATATTCTTCCTCTGAGCAATATACCCTGGAGGTTGCTCCATATAGACTTCCTCCTGCAAGTCACCATACAGAAAGGTATTTTTAACATCCAGCTGAAACATTGTTCAGTCCAGATTAACAGCCATAGAAAAAAGTAGGCGAATGAAATTGAGACGGGCTACAGGAGAGAACGTCTCAAGATAATCGACCTCATAGGTTTGAGTATATCCCTTAGCAACAAGACACCCTTTTTAATGATTAATCGAACCATCGGTGCGATACTTTAAGGTATAAACCCACCGACAACCAACTACAGTAGCGCCTGTAGGAGAAGATACAAGATCCCAAGTCCCTCTAGAAACAAGTGCGTCCATCTCCTCATCCATGGCCTGTTGCCAAGCAGGATCTAATACGGCCTCCTCATATGACCTGGGTAGAGATGTAGAGGACAAGGACAAAGCAAACTGACGAGAAGAGGGAGTAAGACGGTCATAGGAAATAAAATTAGATATAGGATGATTAGTACAAGACCGTTTACCTTTTCGATGAGCAATTGGAATATCTAGATCAGAAGGATTAGAAGGAGGCAGACCTGCAACGGGAGATGACTGTTCGGCTGGAGCAGAAAGAGGGACATGAACTTTTGAACGACAATAATACGTCAGTAGTGATGGTGGTGCAGATGGCACAGTGGAAGCATTTTGTTGTCCCGGAGAAGATCCATCAGCAGAAGGAACCGAAGCAGGTAATTGAACAGTGGTAGGAGCAATAGACGGAAGAGGCACAGATGGACTGACAGTTGGGGGTGAACCAGTCAAGGAGAAGTATGGAATCGACTCAAAAAAGGTTACATCTGCAGACACAAAATATTTCCTGGTGGATGGATTATAACATCGATAACCTTTTTGAGTACGCGAGTAGCCTACAAAGACACACTTAATAGACCGTGGAGACAGTTTATCCAGTCCTGGAGATAAATCCTGAACAAAATAAGTACAGCTAAAAACTCGAGGAACCACAGGAAAAGGCCGTTTGTCAGGATAAAGGCAGGTGAATGATATTTTACCATTAAGAACAGGAGAGGGCATCCTATTGATCAGGAAACATGCACTAAGAACAGCATCAGACCATAAATACTTTGGTACATGCATATGTACCATCAGGGTTCTAGCAACGTCTAAAATGTGTCTATGCTTCCTCTCAGCAACTCCATTTTGTTGTGAAGTGTGAGAACATGAAGTTTGGTGGATAATACCAGTATTTGCACAAAAACGAGAGAGGTCATATTTCATGTATTCCAAAGCATTATCGGTACGAAGGATACGAATAGAGGTGGAAAATTGGTTTTTGATTTCTTTGTAAAATATTTTGAAAACGTTGGAAACCTCAGATCTCTCTTTTAAAAGATAAAGCCAAGTCATGCGAGAGAAGTCATCAATAAAGACAAGGAAATATCTGTAACCGTTCACAGAAGGTATACGACATAGACCCTAAACATCAGAATGGACTAACTCGAATGCAGAACTGCTGCGTTTTTCAATACGACTCGGATAGGTAGCACGATGGTGCTTACCTAGTTCACAAGACTCACAACCTAAAGAAGAAATATAAGACTGGATAGAAATGGTAGACCTAAGCTTCGATAACGAGGGATGACCAAGTCGTTGATGCCATAATAAAGGATTATCAGACTTATCTGCAACAAGACCAGTAGTAGGCATATTATCGTCCAAATAGTACATGCCTCCTCTCTCATGTCCTGAACCAATATTCATTTCAGTTGCTAGGTCCTGAAAAACACAATGAGAAGGGAAAAATGTGACTTTGCAGTTATGTTTTGTGAATTGAATGGACAATAAACTAACAGGAAATTTGGGAAGATATAAAACATCAGTAAGAGTCAGCGATGAAGTAGCATGGACTACTCCATCATCAAGAATTGGAGAGTATGTCCCATCAGCGATCCAGACCGATGAAAATTTGTCAGAAAGGTTTAAGGAAACAAAGTGGTCCTTTATACCTGTCATATAAGAAGAGGCGCCAGAATCTAATACCCATGGACTCTGAGGAGAGGCAATGTAGGCATCCATACCTGAAGAGGATGCATGAGTAGCAGAATAACTGTTCTGAGAGAGATCAAGTTGAAGCAACCGGTCAAATTTAGTATGAGAAATTTGAACTGTGGAGGAAACAGAAGTAGTAGTAGTAGGAGAAGCAGCAGAGGTAGTATCAGCTATTTGGGCCCATGCAGGACGATAAAACTTTTCCTAACACTTCTCAGATATATGATTAGTTCTTCCACAATGGTGGCATTGACGCAGATTCCTATCTTAGTCAATTTGTCTTCCATCAAAAGAGCGTCGTCCTCCCCTTATGTCGTGGCCACGTCCACGACCACGACCTCGACCTCTGCCACGTCCGGGAACATAGCAGACTGGTCAAGAGACGGAGTAGACATAGTAGTCAGAGAGGCAGCAGTATCTCCAATAGTGACCTGCATAACTCTTGAGAAAGTAGCAGTCAAAGGGAATAGTATTTCCTCCTAGTATCTGGCCTCGTACTTGAGATTGTAAAGTGGGACTTAGACCCGACAAGAACTTGGACACTGCAAGGCCCCTACGATATCCCAACAGTGTTGGTGCATCCGTGACGGCGGGTTGATGCATCTCTAATTCATCGATCAGACATTTCAGCTCACCAAAGTACTCAGGTACAGAGCGATCACCCTGTTGAAGAGAAAAAAAGGCGTTCATACAATTCTAACACACGGGATGCATTTTTCTCATTCCCGTACATAATTTTTAAATTGTCCCACATCTCCTTAGCAGTGTTCGAGAACATGACATTGCTACTGATCTGGGCTTCCATGCTATTAAGGAGCCAAGTCATCGCACAACAGTCAGCAGAGATCCATGCGGGATACGTAGGATCAGTAGAAGCAGGAGGAGAGCTCAGAAGATGAGCTAATTTGTTCTGAGCTCCAATGAAAATGCGAAAGGCCTGAGCCCAAAGAAGATAGTTTGTGCCATTTAACTTTACAATGGTTCCCAATACAACTTTGGGAGCAGAAATATCAGCAGTAGTAGAGGTAGTAATTGCAGCAGAAGAGATGTCAGATCCTGTCATTATTACAGAACAGGATAGTACAGTAGCAGGAGGGTCACAATCTCCTTGTATAAAAAACCCGAAGGTTTAAAGCAGAAACCCGAAGGTTAGAATAGAACCTAAAGGGTTAAAACCCGGGTTAGAACCTGAAGGTTAGAATGGGAACCCGAAGGTTAAGATAGAGTCCGTAATTTTGTTTTTTGCTTTCAATTTTTTTTTACACCTTTTGTTTTAACTGTTCAACAAATCAGATAGAATACAAATGAGAAAGAGAGATAACAGGAACCCAAAGGACATTGTCGGTTCCTCACAATAAAACAATCCATCTCTCTCACTCTTCTCTCTCGTCTTTGACTCACAAAAAGAAGGGAAAGAAAAAAAATCCCACAGCTTCGACGAGAGATTAGCGACCGATGCAAGATCTCGATGTCGTCGACCTGGTAAAGGCTGGATCAAGGAGAGGAGACGAGATTAGGAGAAAGGGGCTGCGAGCACTGAAAACGAGCTTCGAAGACGATGAATCTGGCGCCGGCGAACTTCGAAGGTGACGGATCTGGCGCCAGCGAGGAAGTAGCGTCGGCGGCGAAGCAGCGAAGCAGCGGCGGCGTCTCTGAGCTCAGAACCAGCAAGGAGAGCTCGCAAAGAAGAAGCTTGTGAAGTAGCGACGGTGGCGAAGCATCGGCGGCGTCTCTGACAAGTTAGGGTTTAGGATATTTTTTTTATGGTGTAGCGGCTAGGGTTTGGTAATTAGGGTTAGAGCCTGAACTCTGATACCATGTTGAGAGTAAAAAATGATCAGAGAGTCTGCCCTTCCATTCATCCACATGGGTATATAAATAGGGTTACATATGTGTAATAGGCTAATGGGTTAATGGGCCCTAACCCGATAACGCAAGAACTAATTCTAACAAAAAGAAAGAAGAGCTAAAGAGGGGAATCAATGTAAATGTTACAAAGAGAATGTTGAGGAGATGAAGCAAGTTAAAGAGAGGTGTTAAGTAGGGTTGAGCAAGAATCAGCTAAAACTATTCAAACCTAGTACACTGCCCGATATTTGGCGGTTCGGTGCAGTTTTGTAGCCCAAACTGTTCGGATGGGGTTGAAACAATTACAACTGGTTATAGCCGAACTGATCAAGTAGTGTCCAAAATGCAAACACTCAACGATAATTTCACCCATCAATCCCACTCAGAGGGACCCACGTGTAGCTTCTTTCCCAATTAGACTCAAGGTATTGCTCAGTCAAGGTATAAAGAATAGGAATCACCTTATTTTATTTCCTTTGTCATCACTTTTAACTTGAACCTGCTAACCTATTCAATGAGACACTACAGCACCCTCCCCCTCGCTTTCCTCATAAAACCCCCTGCTGTCATCATTTTAAAATTCGTTCTACGTGTGGTGATTAGCGGTCGTCACCACATACTCGGCCATATGGCCTTATTGTGGCCAATGAACTCCTCAACGACCAGCGCATTATCATGGTCCGATATGAGAAGATTGCACTCTCTAGCGGTCTTTCACACCAAAATCTTAGGTACATTGGATTTTTTAGGAAGACGATGAACAACAACCCTTCTCATAGCAAGCTGAAGTAACCGACCTAATTGAAACGAAATAATTCGGTTTGGTTTGGTTCGGTTAACTATTGAGTTTCAGTTCAGCTTGGTTTCATAAAAAAATTTCAAAACTGATGGAACTAATTGTTTGCTGACCTCTAGTGTTGAGGAGGGGTGGGGTGGGGTGGGGTGGGGGGGGGGAAAGGATTTCTGACGAAGGAAGGATAGAGAAAAATAGGTTGATAGGTAGAAATGATGTCAAAGAGAGGCAAGTTAGAGTGAAAGGATGATAGAGAAATTAGAGAAATGAGGGGTAAAGTGAAACAACAACAAAGTTTTATTCCAACTTTTTAGGGTTTGACTTTTGTGGGGGCGTACCTTCTTACAGACCCTAAGTGTACATCTAAGAGGCTTGGTTTAGTCGGCATGTGTACATTGTACATATGTACATGCATATAAATGGAGAAAGGCTAAAATGTGCCAATGAAGTGGAGAATAGGAAGTTGAGGCTAGAAAAATTATAACCTAACCTACTACCTAGTTTAGTAGATGGTTTTGGTCATAAAACTTTCAAAGAATATTAATTCCTCTTGCGTATAGTTGGAGTTAAAGTTTTCTCTAGAGATTGTGTACTGGAATAACAATAACAATTCTTTATGGCTTTCTCTATTTCTTTTCGATAGCCTTTTGCTTCTCTCATCTATTCACTTGTTTTGGGTTTTTAACATGGAAAGAGCACCCCATCATCCCTCATGTAGCATCCCAACCTCATGAGTATTCATGCAGGACGGATGAATATTTAGTGTATTCAACTTCATCTTTTATCATATTTTAAGAGATCATATAAAGAGACCCAACATAGAAAAAGGTAAATTTCACAAAACCTAAGAACTTTGGAGCGTTTCTCACGAAACGCCCCCAGCAAAAAACATTGTTTTTCCCTCTAAACCCTACGACTTTTCCTTACAAAACCCCCAAAATCAAGGAGAAGAGGAGCCACAGAAAAAAGGAATAGAATTGATGGACAATAAGATTCTCTAATTGTAAGAGACATTTTCTGGAGGGTTTCACTGGAGAAGTTGAAAGACTCGAGGAGCTATATGAGACACTTTGGAGTTTAGGGGTTTTGTGGGAAAAATTTTGGGGGGTGTAGTGGGAGAACCAAGTTTTGTGGGAAATTCCCCCATAAAATTTCCCCTTTTTTGGGTTTTTTTTGGCGAGGGGGGTATGGGTGGGGTAAGTCTTTGTGAACTGTACCCTAAGGGTGGAAACGAACCAAATAATTTTCAAACAGTTTGGTTATTACTTGTCCAAATATTCGGTTATATTCGATTTAGTAATTTATTTAATAATAAACAATATTACTATTTGGTTCATAAACTAACAGAACTTACTTGAAGGTATATTTGATTCGAGTGATGATTAATTATTTGATTATATTTTACATTAATCATAATTTAACTTCTTACAAATGTTTTTCACTCAAAATTTTATTATAAAATGCTCCATGTAAATACATAAGTCAATAACGTCTACTGTTATATTTTGTAGGAGACTATATTTTCCTTGCATTATTGTATAAGAATCCCCCCATTTTAGTTAGCTTCTATATTGTTGGAGATATGATATGCTATTGTTCAGATGTATTTACATTTTTGGTACTTAAAATATATATTAATTTGCTCTACTGTTTTTTGCACATTTTGGTATAAAATTATTTAAATTGGTTCTTTAAATTCTAAATAATTGATGAATATAAATCGAATATTTAATGAATAATGCCAAAGAAAAACACCACTTTTCGATAAATGAATTGCAAATAGTTACTAAACATTAATATACGTTAAGAAATTGAACCCGAGTAATTTTTAGTGTTCAAATCAAATTCGAATATCCCAATCTTGACGAATTCGAATTTGAATACTACAGTATTCAACAAGCAAAATTGATCCGTGCAATGTCGAGGCGTTTGCGTGAGAATAAGCTAAAAAGAGGAATAAATAAAAGTTTCATAATTGCGTTACAGTACTTAACCCAAGTTAACAATTTGGCAAATTAGAGATCCAATGTAGTAGAGAACTCTTCAAAGTATCAATAGGATTGTAAGAAATGAATGATAACAATTTAGAATTTATACTTACGAAGATTCATTTGAAAGTACATGGATGCTTAAAGCTATTTTTATTTATTAACTTAATTCATTTGATTATATATGACAAATGTGGAAACAAATTACCATGTGCATTTATTGGATCTAAACACGTTATTGGGATATATCTAATTAAGAGAAAACAATTAATAACTAAACGATTGAACTTTCACTTTCCTTGTTTGGGATGAGGTCTCATTGGTGTTCCCTTTCCAAATGTGATTCCATATATCATAATCTTGAAATGTTTTGCCTTTGTAGCCTGGATATATCACATAACAATTTAGAAATAATAAGCATCAAAGCAAACGAAATAATAAACATCAAAGCAAACTCACATCCATTGTATCAAATTTGCTTCCTTCCTCTTTAGAACTCCTCGCCTCTGCTATGCGGACATAATTTGGAAAAAAGAATCAAACTAAATTTTGGTCATAGAGCTAATGGTAAATTACAGGGAAAATTCATAAGTACATTTAATTTGGGAAGTAGACATAGAAAGATAAAAAACAAACCATCTCAATGCTATCCAAAGTGTCAACTAAATAAGTAATCCCCAAAATCAGCTTACCAAAATATTAACCCCTCCAAATTTTCAATAACCAACTTCACAAAATCCTAGAATGCCCCCATAATCCTCTATATGAAATCGATGTCAATCCACATTACTCATCCCCTCTCCTCTAATCTCCTCCACCACTCCTCAACATCGATCTAAGTTTATTAAATTTCCCTTATTTCTTTTATTTTTTGATCCATAAATTTGTTTCCCCATTTTTTTAATCAAGGAGGTTTGGGGATGATGTGGAGAGGTGATGACCTAAGAATTCAAAATAGGGTTTTTTATTTAAAATATGAGGAGGAGAAGAGAGATTTTTAGATAACTATAGATTTATGCTTGTGGTTGGAATTTTTTTAATTATGTTTGTTTTGGATGTGCATTGTAGATATAAACAATGCCTATCTACAATTGATTGAAAATACCAGAGGAGAAGAGAGGTTTCTAGAGAACTATTGGCTTATTCTTCTAGCTGGAATATTTTTAAAATATGTTTGGTTTGAAGATGCACATTGAGGTCACTGTATAATAAACAGGATCGAAAAGATAGAGGTGAAAAAGGAGCAGGGCGGAGGTGAGGGATTGAGTTGGCTCTTCATTTTTTATGGTTTCCTTATTTCCACAACCAAATAAAAATCGACTGTAGAGAGAGCTAGTATTAACATTAGAGGGGAAAAAATTAGCACCACAAGAGTTGGATCCTGGACCATGAGGCTTAAAATATAGTCTCTTACCAACTGATCTATGAATTAGGTGGCGACTGCAAAGAAAATTGTTTAATTTATATCATATACTATAATTATAGTATACAGTATAATATAATATAAATAATAATAACAATAATATTTTTTGGGACTAAGAGTGATTTTATAGCAGATAAGTTTAAATACGATGAGGTAAATCTTTAAATTTTGAAGGAGCAAAGCTCTTTATGTGAGAATTCGGGCTTAAAAATAAATTAGGTGAAGTGTAAAATCTTTAGGGAAAAATCTTCAATATATATTATTATATTATGCTACTTGGCAGTCGCTATTCCTACAGTGCCTTGGTAGTTGGTACGATGTAGTTCTTTTTAGGCTAAAAAGTTAAATTAGATTAAAGTTTGGACTAATGAGTAAAACTAATTTTTTTCATACCAAACTATCAGGTGCCAATGTGCTTAGGAACAGTGGTAGACCCATTAGTTTTAGTACAAAGATAAATTTGATTCCACCTCTAATTTACCCTTGAAAAAACCAAGACCCCCTCTTCTTGTACTGGCCCTTGGCAAAATATCATACTTTGATATCAGTACTTGTGATATATGCCCTACCCTTTGGGTCCTCTTGATTTTATTTTTTCTAATTTCTCACAATAGTTAAACCAATGTTACAGAAGGCGCTAGGCGGACTAGACGTTTGAGCTAGCGCCTAGACGCCTAGGTGTATGTCGAGGCGGTGCCTAGGTGTTTTGCTAATTTTTAAATTATTTAATTATAATAATTGATAAAAATATATATTAAATTCATATAAATTCGCTAAAAAAGATAGAAATTTTAGATCCACAATAAACCATGCATACTTAAATACTAAATAGCCAAAATAATAACTAACAATGCTAGAAAGCGCTAGGAGGCCTGGGTGTTGGATTTGACGCCTAAAGTCTAGGAGGTTATCTTTTTTATTTTTTAATTACAATAATTGATAGTGAATGTCAATGTTATTGAAAGCTTAGGTGCCGAACTGATATCTAAGCGGATCTCTTTTTTTACTTGAGTGGTGGTCGAGGAGGTGTTGCTAAAGGTCGGAGAAGGTAGCGGAGATGTTCATATTTGAATGTTAAAGGAGTTTGAAGGAGGCTACAACATAAAAAAATCACGATCAAGACCTAAAGTATGTAGTCCACGTAAGCAGACAATGCTCTATTAAACACTTTCAAAACCTAGATGTGCAGCTTAGATACCTCCCGGGCGCTAGGTGCTAGTTAGGCGGCTTAGGTTTGCCTAGGCCTAAGCGTACGCCTAGGAGGACTTGGCAGAGGTTTTTTAAAATAGTGAGTTAAACAGAACTATGGATTTCAAATGATATTTAGAGTGTTGTTGGGTTGTTTTTGCTTATGAAATAAGTTCTTTTGTAGGACTTGTCTTTCTTTTAGAATTTATTTTATATAGATAATAAGTTTGATAATTTTTAAATTTTAAATGCTTATAAGAAAATAATTATTTGAAACACATTTGTTAAACTTTGGTAAGAATAAATTGATAGTAAGTGTCGATAAGATCTGTGAGAGAACGGACAGAACAATTTTGTTGATAGATCATGCAGTAGAGCAAAATGAGAAAAAAGAAGTGTTGACATGGATGGGCTTTTGGTTCTGCTGTCGAGAGAACTATAAAGTTCGCTTCTCCCTAGTGCAGTTTTCTTCTTGTTGTATATAACTTAAAAGTAGTATATTCTAATGGAGATAAACAGACGGGGGAGATGTATTTATGGGGAACGAATTTTGGGAGGATTATCTGATGTAGAATAGGGAGTACGGAGAGAAATGAAGGCTTATTATATGGTTATAGATTTGTAGTTACATGGGAGGATGAAATGAAAAAGCCGTGGAATTTGAAGATAAAGGTAAATTTGGTAAATCCCACTCTACATTTTAGTGCGTGACAAAATATTTCATGCTTTTATAAATGGGTTTTAACCAGAGAGATTCATCAAGGGGGCACATACAAATTAATCAATATATAGATATGCAGAAGACCCTTTCCCTTTTTTAAAAATCCGATTTACCATATAATGAGCTAACAAGAAATTGACATTCGTATTTCAGGTGAGCACGAAGAAAAGGCGTTCTCGTAGTGTCTCTTGGGGGGTTAAATGAAAGCGCATAATCATGTAGATGTACCTGCCAGGCCATAGGTCATCAGCTTGATGGTTGACTTGCTCCGATTCAAATTTCTTACGCTGTTGCAAATGTTCTTTAAGTGATGTATTCTCAGGAAACTTTGTATAGAGACTATTTTTCTTTTATTGTTCTTGCACCTGTTGTAAGTATTTCAGTTCTGTCACAAGCTGCAAAGTGTAGTGAATTTGTAAAAAAAAGTCTTCAGTATAGGCACACAGAAAAGTTAAGATTACAGATGGTGCTCAATAATGAAGAATGTTTGCGGTTCTTTTGGTGGATGATTATGTGTAATATCTGAAGCAAAAAGCATGATCTCCCATGTAGTTTCACTATTCAGTCGAGTTGATGTACGTGTCACAAATGAATGTTGTATGTTGTTTTATATTGTTCCTATTTTTATTTTCTTTTCATTTATTGTTCAGTCTTTACTTCTCTCTTGTAGCAAGTAAGATACGCAAACTCAAAACAACTGAAGTATTTCATGTTAGAGCTTGTTATGATGTTTTTCTCTGTACTAAGGTGTTAAGTCTAGGTGGCCGTGTTTTCTGTACTAGTTACCTCGATGACCATCAATCGCTGTCTATATTTTGTGTTTTGACAAAATCTCTTTCATGGCAAAATTCACGGGGGAGCTATGGTACTTTTATTGTGATGTATATTTTGCCTTTTGTTTCTGGACGTAGAGATTGGTGCTGTATGCGTAGTTAGCTTCCAGCTTTCTTCTTAGGTTTGCGAGTGCTATTTAAGTAACAGAGTCTCATGCTTGGTGCCAGTGCTTACAGCTGCGGCTTATGTAATTTCGTAACTTTGTTATTTATCAAAGTCAACTGGATCTGACTTCATTTAGAATGCAGATTTCCAAAGAGGAACTTGCGGAGTTGTAAAGCATTTGTGTGATATGAAATTTGAGGTAGGGTGCTAACAGATTCAGAGAAATCTCTATCATTTGTACAGTAATTCTTATGTCTAGTGCCCTCTGAAAGAGCATTCAGATTACTGTATTTTAAGATATGACTTTCAAGCAAGCAGTCCAGAGTCACCTGTTCTTTATCAATGTTCTAAAGAAACAAACCAGCTCTTAAAGTCTCTTTAATCATTGCGTCAAAGCTCCGAAGTTATGTTGAGAGTGGAGGGTTATCATTTTATATTCTAACATGTTCCTATAGGTTGAACGCTTTTTTTACGAGCCAAAACTTGAACTTATGCATTGGGGTTAGTTTTTAGAAAATCCGTTTTAAATTCATGGCCAATGGATTTGACCTTGGATACCATTTTAAAGTCCCTCTAACCGTTTTACTAAAAGTGCGAAGTTACGCTGTGAATTTGATTATTGTTTTATATTCTAACACTGCCTGTACTACGTGATGTAATTCAAAACTTGAAAACAATTGACAATTAAGATAAGTTTCATCATTGTTGCTACTGTTTTCTATATCATTTTCTCCAAGCTTTTTTGTATCAAAATGATTTCAGGTACAAAAGATGAGCCAGGATGAATTTGATATTTGGCCGCAGAATGAGACTCTAATTGAGATTTAAAAGAGAGATACTTTAATTCCAGAATAGGGGGATGCGCATGAGACAGAATGGTTAGATTTTCTAATCCAAAATAAATCCCCTAGTTTTGGAGTTATAAGTCCATTCTGTTAGAACTCTGTTTAGGGAGAACGTTATTCATACAATATCTCTTGTTTGATCAATATAAAACTCTCATTAAGTACTAATGAGTTTGTGAGATGATATATTTTAGGAATAAATAGGTACGAAAAAGTTTCGGCTCAAAACGATGTGAAAATCAACACGAACAATCGATTTCAGCCTCTAACTATCGATGGTTACTAGGCAACCATCGATGGTCCACAGGTTATTGATCGACTATAGTTAATAATCTATATTTTTTAAAAAAAATGAGAAATTGAACCATCGATGAACTACAGTCAACCATCAATGATTGGTTTTATCAAAGATGCACTACAGTCAACAATCTGTGAAATTCAAAAATCAGAATTTGAGCAATCGATAGAATACAGCGAACCATCGATGTTCAGTATCAACCATCGATGATCACGTTTAACCATCGATGGTTTAGACGCATTTTCTCATATTTTCATATGCAATTTCATCCATTTGATCACAAATTTGATCTCCTGCTTCAACACCGTTACAGGACTTCTTTCGAATAAAATCAAGGTCTATTTATGGAGGGATTGGAGAAGAGATCAAATTTTACGGTTTGAGAGACATTGTGAGTTTGAATTTGATTCCATGAGTCTTATTCAACTGCTTCTCATCGCGTTCAACATCGAGAGATCGTTTCAGCGAGGAGTGCCCTTTGCATTTAACCTCAACATCACTTCTTCTCGGATCCTCATCAACATCGATTTTGTTATAGCCGTATTAGTGTTGAAAAATAATATGCAATCAATGGCAGACAAGTGTCCTACATTATGCATAGTCAAGTTGGCATTTCAAGATAATCAGAGACCCAATTTAGTCGACTCCACATGCCAACATCTTGCTAGGATGACTCAAAAGGCATCACGTATCGACGGCCCGAAAGACGCCATGTGTCGACGACCTGAAAGACATCAAGTGTCGACGACCCGAAAGGAGTTATGTGTCGTTCCCTAGCTAAGTCGACTACTTAATCACTCCACTCGACCGACTAATCGGCCGACACCTTGTGAGGGCGACTCAAAAGGCAGTACTTCTCGACCAACGGATGAGTAGAAAGCGACGAAATGCCTCGAGCCTCGAGCCCCCTCTTGTGCACTAGCGACCAATCACCTCGCAATAAATGCCATTAAATGAATTATAGGCGCCATCATTCCTCTGCCCCCAATAGTCTTTATGACACATCGGACCACGTCGGCACCGTACACCCCTAATCACTTCGCATTAAATACCAAAGTGACATCTCCTCCACTTGTCGGCCGACACCTTTAAAGCAAAGGCTAACGTGGTTGCCATCCCATACTCATCTGAAGTTACCGTTCTACCATTCTACCACTACTATAAATAGGGATACTATTTTCAATAATAAGAAAGATCTTGACTACTACCCACTGTGCTTAAGAACTACTGCAGTTCATTTTACTTCTTCACTCAAGCAAATCACTGACTTGATCATTGGAGGAACAATTGGCGAACCCAACCCCGCCCTCTTACAATTTTTTACTTGTGAAAGGAAGAACAGCTTACTCCAGAACCAGACATTCGGAAGGTTAGAGGACCTCCGTTAATCAATCCTTTTATTTGACTATTAGATATTAGATATCAATAGTTTGGTGCCCACCGTAGGGCCTTCTTTCTTCTCCGAGTAGTCATGTCTGATTCTGAGCGCATTCCTAGTAGTCCATCCTCAGAGAGTCACATCCAACTTATGTCACACAATATTAGCTTGAAGAATCTACCCAGTGGATCACTCAAGACTTCTAGTAGCAGTTCACTGCTTTCACTGCGAAACTCCTCCATTGGATCCCTACTCCTCAGCCCGCTCACTCCATTGCTCCTCCACCATCAAGGGACTAGCCTGCATCAGGAGTCCAAATTAAGGCTCCTCCTCCGCCTCTGCATGTTGCCCATGCCGGACAGCAGAGAAGCCGTGTCGAGCACATGTCTCCTCCTCCACGCCAGCTAACTCGCTAAGCAGATCCTCACTAGTGCTACCCTCCATACATGGAAGTGACTAGGGAATGTCCTAACCCTGGTCGTGATGAAAAAGAGCACACCACCATAGGAGCCCAGCGAGATCAATAGCGCCGCTCCAGGCCCCTCAGCTACCTACATGGACTCTGGTTATGATTGAACTTACCGACCAATCGCCGAAGTCATTGGCGGGAACACTCCTCTCATCAATGACATCATGAATGCCACCTGTGAAAAATTGAAGATGCCCCAAGTAGAGAAGTACAAGGGCGAGGGAGACCCTACGGATCATGTCAAAAATTACTATGATGTGATGAGCATGCTGTAAGCGTCCAAATCCATTATCTGCAGGTGCTTTCCCATCACCTTATTGGGAAGTGCCAAGCTCTGGTAGAACTCCCTGGAGAAGAAGTCCATCCGCAGCTTCGAGCAACTTAGCTAGAAGTTTGTGCACCATTTCTTAGCTGACACCAAGCAGAAGTTACCTGCTCATATGCTGATATAGATGAGGCAGGAGCCTGGAGAGAGCCTCCAAAGCTATTTCAAGAGGTTCCAAGAAAAGCTGCTGGAGGTCGACAACCCAGGGAGCACAGTCGCCATGTCGGCCATTGTAGCCGGCCTATCGAACAACAAGCTGACCGACTCACTCACTAAGAAGCGATGTTCCACCTACGAGAAATTGATGGTCAAGGCTCATGGGTACATGGACATGGAGGATGCCTGAGTCTACAAGAATGCTACCAGGGAAACAGAAGCGACAGTGACAGCAATGGCAGTACTCGCAACCCCAGCTTTAGTAGTAGTCCCAACTTTAGTAACTCCTCCTTCACCGACCACACCAATGACTATCACAACAGCCCAGACAGTTCAGCTAGTATGGAATTGGCTAGGGATCTCCTTCCGAGACCCGAGTCGGCGAGCCATCCCCCCAAAACCGGCTATCACCCAAATCGGTTTGATAGGAGAGACCGAAAGAGGGAGCCGATGCCCAAACCAGTCCTGACAGCTCTCAACACCTCTCTCATTGAGCCCCTCTATATGGTTTAGTAGGAAGGGTATCTCAATTATGCACCTCCTCGAATGAAATCAGATCCTCGCAATCGAGACACTCGGCAATATTGCCGATACCACAGGGATCATGATCATCTCACCAATGATTGCCGAGTCCTTCAAAGGGATATTAAGGACCTGATACTGAGAGGGTACTGTTGGCCTTCTTGTTTTGATGATGTTTAACAAATAATTTACTTCTAATGTTGTTTGTCTAGTGTTTGTATAATTCTATTTATTGTAGACAAACAACAAGTTGGAGGATGGATGGATTGCGCCATAACGATCATATCAAATGGAGGTTGGCGGAATTGTGGAGTGAAGCCATACAATTCAAGTTGAAGATCCAAGTTCAAGCTTCATCCGCAAGATTACCAAGAAGAGCTTATTGAAGATCAAGATCATAGCTTGGATAATTTAGTTTAGGTGTTATATTATGTATGTTAAGTACTTTAAGCTCAATATCATATACACACACATTTTATTAGTTTTTATGTAT
>BQKN01066611.1:50661-68465 GCA_022839385.1 Asparagus kiusianus | reverse complement strand
ACATACATGTTTCATAGTTACCATGTTTGGTTTTGATAAACAATGTGTTTTGCCACATATACATGAAAATGAACAACACATATACATATATATTTTTCATGATTATATGTGAAAATAGTGTATTCTAGTTTATAGACTTAATAATCATAATATACATCTTCTATTAAGTCTATAAAATCAGTTTATGAAGTTTCAAAACATGGTGTAGTCAAAATGTCAAAACAAGTGTGTTTACATTTACATGTTTTGGACTATTTTGAAAAATGAAGAGTCATATCGTAACTATGAATTTTTTCTTTGATCAATTCTTTTGTTTTCATGATTATTAGTTTCGATTTTGATGAGAGGTTTGTATTTATATAACCCCCGGATTTATTGGGTGTTTATTTCCCAAATTATGTTTACCGGGTGCTAAAATGTTTATATGGGTTGTTACAAGCTAAAGGGCTTGATATAGTTGCCTCTCTTACCTTTTATTCGAAAATTGGTATTGATTTGTTTTTATGTGATTTACTTATGATTTTATTTGAGTGATTTGTTTTCATTCGAAAACTTTTTTTGCATGGTTCTCATGTTCTTTTTTTTTCTTTTGATTTTATTAATCTATTTTGTTTTTGGCTTGTGCCTTGAGACACACTATTTTATAATGATATATCTACACGTGTTCTCAATTTCTTATTGTATGTGAGTTATGCTTAGCATATTTTTTATCTATACTTGCCCACATATGTATGCCTTAGTACTCCTTGCATATATTCTATAAGGCATTTTGATAGGGGGAGCAATCCCTATATTTGTTTTATATCACCATGCTTATTTATAGGGAGAGCTTTCGCTCTCTTCATTCTTTTGTTTCCCCTTTTTTAATGTTGTCAAAGGGAGAGAAATATTATGAGTATATTCTTTTTGTTTATATGCATTATAATTATAATTTGTACATTCATTTTTTTCATGCATATATATCTTTTTGTAAATTGTTTGTCATCATAAAAAAGGGAAGATTGTTGGGTCCTTTTGTTTTGATGATGATTAACAAATAATTTACAACTAATGTTGTTTGTCTAGTATTTGTGTTTTGTATTTATTCTAGGCAAACAATATGTTAGAGGATGGATGGAATCGAGCATTCATGATCATATTCAATGGAGGTTGGCGGAATTGTGGAGTGAAGCCATGCAATTCAAGTCAAAGATTTAAGTTTAAGCTTCATCCGCAAGTTTACCAAGAAGAGCTTATTGAAGATCAATATTATCGCTTGGTATATTAGTTTAGATTTTATATTATGTATGTTAAATACTTCAATCTCAATCATATACACACATACACATTTTGTTTATACACACACACACACACACACACACACACACACACACAAGTTTTGGTTTTATGGTTTTCAAGTTTAAATATGAAACAAATACTTATTTATATACATACATACATATTTCATAGTTACCATGTTTGGTTTTGATAAACAATGTGTTTTGCTACATATACATGAAAATGAACAACACATATACATATATATTTTTTCATGATTATATGTGAAAATAGTGTATTCAAGTTTATAGACTTAACAATCATAATATACATCATCTATTAAGTCTATAAAATTAGTTTATGAAGTTTCAAAGCATGGTGTAATCAAAATGTCAAAACAAATGTGTTTACATTTACATGTTTTGGACTATTTTGAAAAATGAAAAGTCATCTTGTTTATGAGGTGATTTTTAAAAACCAGTTTTTGTAACATGTGTATTATCATGTTTACAATCATTTTCCAAAGTTTTGTATTTTTTGATTAAATTTGCTATTTTAAAAGAGGTTTGAAAATCAGATTTTCTGTTTTAATCAGGCTGATACAGTGTTATCAGTCGACTGATGAATGTGTTTTGTCGACTGAAGAAAGTACCGGGAATAACAAAAAGTTTTTATTTTATTTTGGTCGATTGATAAGGTCCGTCAGTCAACTGATGACCTGGAAAACACCTCTAACGGTCAGCTCATCAGTCGACTGATGAAAGCCGTCAGTCGACTGATGCTAACGGCTAGTTTTTTCCAGCCTGTTCTAGTTTTGGTTTTTTGGTCTTTTGCCTTGTTTTCTCTTGGCTTTGGGGTTCTAATAAATACCCCCACATATCCTCAGTTTTATTTAACCAAGAGAAAAGTTTTAAAGAGTTTTACAAGTTTCTTTAAGGGTTTCTAAGTGTGTTTAAGAGTTTGTTTTGTGAAGATATTTTCACAAGGGCTTGAGGAGATAATCTTTTGTGTTTAAGCTTCAATTCATCTCCCTCTCTCTCTTGTCATCCATTGGAGAAGTTTTCTAAACTCTTTTCTAGCTATTTATTTGTTTTGATTATAATTTTCATTAGCTAGAATTACATTGAGTTTAGTTTTGATTTATCTTATTGTTCACACACAACCTATTGAGCTTATAGTATTTTATACATAGTATAATTTGGGGTTGTGGGATTGTAACATTGAGAGTGAGCTTCACTTAGTTCTCATCTTGTATTAGAGAACAAACATTGTATTTGTGCTAAATTTGTGAGATCACTTTGTAATATACTTGTACACCGAGAGAAGTCTGTGGTGAGAGACAGGGTCGTCTTAAGAGGAGTGGAGTAGGTGATAATGCCTAGAGGTAGGTTATAATTCTTAACACTTGAGGGAGACACGGGTTAGAGATCAACACTTACAGGGTGTAAAGTGAGATTGCAAGAGTGTGGGATTGTTTAGTTTTCGGTGAACTAGAAAACCGAGTGTGTAGAGAAGTTCTAGCTTCCAAACCGGGTGTGTCGTGATAGTGGAGATCTCCTCAAGGTAAGGAATGGAGACGTAGGTCGTGGGGACCGAACTCCGTGAACATATCGTTTGTTTGTGATTGCATTGGCGCACTTATTTTTATGTTCATATCTTGTATCGCCTTTGTATATTGCTTGTTGTTTATATTACCAACTATCTAGTTTAGATTATTTCTCCTTGTGTTATTTGTATATCCTTACACATATATTGTTCATATATCATTTGCTAGGATATATTTATTAGTAAAGTTTTTAATTGGCATTAAATCGGATTAGATTAGCATAAACCCTATTCACCCCCTCTAGGGTTCTTTCCTAGTGGCATTAGGGTGCTTTCACATACTAGTCGAATCTAAGAAACTTGTCTCTCTGTGCAAGAAGTGCAAATTCTTCTCAGCCATCCCGTGACCAACAACCACCGAGCTCACCTCCATTCTGAGCCTAATTCCTTTCGCCCAGTAGGGGTTGAATTTAATGGTCCCTCTTCCTATAGCTTCTGGGTAGTAGAAGTTTTTGATTGTTACCATTGACTACTTTACTATGTGGATTGAGGTCGAGCCCTTAGCTAAGATTTGTGAATGTGACAACACAAATTTTGTTTGGAAGTCTATTATCTGTAGATTTAGTGTACCACTCTCATTTTTTATGGACAACGACAATTAGTTTGACATCGGGGGCTTTCGAAGCATTTGTGAAGAGTAGAACATTCGACTTAAGTTCTCCTTAGTCACTCATCCTAAGTGCAATGGACTTCCTGAAGCTACTAACAAATACATCCTCCAAGCTTTGAAGAAGAAGGTAGACACGACAACGGGAAATTAGGTTGAAGAGTTGCCTAGGATTCTATGGTCCTGCTGCACGACTCACAAGAACTCAACAGGAGAAACCCCTTCAAGTTGACCTACGGAGATGAAGTAGTCACCCCAGTTGAAGTCGGCATGACAACTATCCGACTACGACACTCAGATGAAGACTTGAATGTAGAGGGTCTTCAAATCGGACTCGACCTTATTGACGAAGTTCGAGAAAAAGCCCTCTGATCCTTGTAGGCGTCTAAAAATGCCTATATGTGTCTGTACACAGCTTGAGACTGAGAGAAGAGAACGAACGTTATTATCCGAGTCAAGGGAATTTATCCAACACCAGTAAGCGTATGAAGTGGATCAGTAAAATGTGCAAGTCAGGGAAATGATGAACTGTACGCAAAACAAGCGAACTTGAGGGGTCACGAATCGCAGAAGTATCAAAAAGATGAACAAAATACACCCGGAGGCTTGCGTAAGCGCGAGCCACCAAATGGTGACTCGCATGAGTGCGAGCCACCAAATGGTGGCCCGCAACCATGCGAGCCACCAAATGGTGGCTCGCACAGTACCGAGCCACCACGACTCTTTCTGACTCCTAAGACTCCCAAAACGCGGATTTCGATGATTTTTAAGGATTCTTTCGTCCCAGGGCCTCCCTAACTGTTTTGAGGCTATCCTTAAACACGTTTAAGCGGTTATTAACTGCAAATAATGTTTAAACATCAATTCTTATCCAAAAACACGTCTCCAAAAGCCTATAAATAGAAGCCTAGGGTCTTCTTTCAAGAGGATCTGAAGTTGAAGATGGGAGGTGCTGTCAAATTGTCTAGCTAACCACGAATTTCAGAGGAGAATCATTAGATCTTGGCAAATACTTTCATAAAGAAAATCCTTCGAAAGGTTTGTGATTCTTTCCCCTTCTTTCCTCCGGATTAAACTTGGTTTTAATCTCGAGAAGAGCTACAATCTCGCTTGGTCGTGATTGTCGCTTCTGCAATTGTTTCCTTTGTGAAACAAGAGCGTAGTTATACTGTCAACCGGGTTTGATCTGCGGTGGTCCACGGACTAACGCGTCCCCGGCACAGGTAAAGATCCCACGCAAAGCAGCGGGATATAAACTACTGCTGCGTTTTGTTTGATAAAGTTGTAATCTTTATTTTTCATTGTAAGAAGATCTTATAAAAAGATCAACTTTTCTTTCAGTTTGAACTTGTAATTGATAAAAGGTGTAACATGTTTTAAAGCAATGGAAAAATCAACTTTTGACACAAACAATCCTAAGTTGTCAATCAGCAGCGCATCGTTTGATGCTACAACAACAAAGTCCTCCCCCGTAGGTTCAATGTCGACGAACTCATCCTCCGAAAAGCAGCTTTCGACAAGGACACCAACCGCGACAAATTGGCTCCTATTGGGAAGGACCCTACATCGTCTTTGAAGAATTACGCACAGGCACATACCAACTGAGAAGCCCGAATGAGAGAATTTTACAGCATCCCTGGAACTTCGAAGACCTCAAAAAAAATACTTTTAATAATTATAAATGTAAATTTCATTTATGAATATAAAATCTTTTAAGTACTAACTCTTATGCTGTACTCTCGTAGAATCTTATCATTACAGTGATAAAAAGACCTTGGCGCCCTTATTTAGTCCAAGGCACTCGACCAAAGACCTTGGCATCCTTATTAAGTCCAAGACACTCAGCCAAAAACCTTAGTACCTCTTCAAGGTAAAACCAAGGCACTCCAACCATTTGGTCGTCTTTGACAAAAAGACCTTGGCGGCTCATTAAGTCCAAGACACTTGACCAAAGACCTTGGCACCCTCACTAAGTCTAAGGCACTCGACCAAAAACCTCCAAGGAACTCGACCAAAAACCTTGGCGCCCTTATTAAGTCCAAAGCATTCAGCCAAAGACCTTGGTATCTCTTTAGTGTAAAACCAAGGCACTCCAACCATTCGGTTGTCTTCGACAAAAATACCTTGGTACCCTCATTAAGTCTGAGGTACTCGATCAAAGACCTTGGCACCCTCATTAAGTCTAAGGCACTCGACTAATGACCTTGGCGCCCTCATTAAGTCCAATGCACTCAACCAAAGACCTTGGTAGCTCTTTAGGGTAAAACCAAGGTACTCTAACGATTGGGTTGTCTTCTACAAAAAGACCTTGTCACCCTCATTAAGTCCAAGGCACTCGACCAAAGACTTTAGCACCCTCATTTAGTACAAGGTACTCGACCAAAAACCATGGTGCCCTCATTAAGTCCAAAGCACTTAACCAAAGACCTTGGTATGTCTTTAGGGTAAAATCAAGGCACTCCAACCATTCAGTCGTCTTTAATAAAAAGACATTGGTACCCTCATTAAGTCCGAGGAACTCGACCAAAGACCCTGGCGCCCTCATTAAGTCCAAGGTACTTGACCAAAGACCTTGGCGCACTCATTAAGCGTAAGACATTCAGCCAAAGACCTTAGTACCTCTTTAGGGTAAAACCAAGGCATTCCAACCAATTAGTCATGTTCAACAAAATGACCTTGGCACTCTGATTAATTCTAAGGCACTCGACCAAAGACATTGGTGTCTTAATTAGGTCTAAGGCACTCGACCAAAGACCTTGGTGCCCTCATTAAGTCCAAGGCACTTAGCCAAAGACCTTGGTACCTCTACACAGTAAAACCAAGGCACTCCAACCATTTGGTCATTTTTGAAAAAAAGACCGTGACACCCTCATTAAGTCCAAGGCACTCGACCAAAGACCTTGCCGACCTCATTAAGTTCAAGGCAGTCGACCAAAAACTTTGGCACCCTCATTAAGTCTAAGGCACTCAGCTAAAGACCTTGGGACTTCTTCTGGGTAAAACTAAGGCACTCTAACCATTCGGTCGTCTTCAACCAAAGACCTTGGCACCCTCATTAAGTTCAAAGCACTCAAGTCACTTCTACAAAAAGACATTGGTACCCTCTTTAAGTCCGAGGCACTCGACCAAAGACCCTATCGGCCTCATTAAGTCCAAGGTACTTGACCAAAGACCTTGGCGCACTTATTAAATGTAAGGCATTCAGCCAAAGACCTTGGTACCTCTTTAGGGTAAAACCAAGGCACTCCAACCAATTAGTCATGTTCAACAAAAAGATCTTGGCACCCTCATTAATTCTAAGGCACTAGACCAAAGATATTGGTGTCTTCATTAAGTCTAAGACACTCGACCAAAGACCTTGGTGCCCTCATTAAGTCCAAAGCACTCAGCCAAATACCTTTGCACCCTCATTAAGTCCAAGGCACTCGACCAAAAACCTCCAAGGCACTCGACCAAAAACATTAGCGCCCTCATTAAGTCCAAGGCACTCGACCAAAAACCTCCAAGGCACTCGACCAAAAACATTGGCGCCCTCATTAAGTCCAAGGCACTCAGCTAAAGAGCTTGGTATCTCTTTAGGGAAAAACCAAGGCACTCTAACCATTCGGTCATCTTCGACAAAAATACCTTGGTACTCTCATTAAGTATCAGGCACTCGACCAAAGGCCTTGGCGCCCTCATTAAGTCTAAGGCACTCGACTAATGACCTTGGCTCCCTCATTAAGTCCAATGCACTCAGCCAAAGACTTTAGTACCTTTTTAGGGTAAAATAAGGTACTCTAACCATTAGGTCGTCTTTGACAAAAAGATCATGGCACCCTTATTAAGTCCAAGGCACTCGACCAAATACCTTAGCACCCTTATTTAGTACAAGGCACTCGACCAAAAACCATGGCGCCCTCATTAAGTCCAAAGCACTCAGCCAAAGACCTTGGTATGTCTTTAGGGTAAAATCAAGGCACTCCAACCATTCGGTCGTCTTCAACAAAAAGACATTGGTACCCTTATTAAGTCTGAGGCACTCGACCAAAGACCCTGACACCCTCATTAAGTCGAAGGTACTTGACCAAAGACCTTAGCGCACTCATTAAGTGTAAGACATTCAGCCAAATACCTTGGTACCTCTTTAGGGTAAAACCAAGACACTCCAACCAATTAGTCATATTCAACAAAAAGACCTTGGCACCCTCATTAATTCTAAGGCATTCGACCAAAGACCTTGGCGCCCTAATTAAGTCTAAGGCACTCAGCCAAAGACCTTGGCACCCTCATTAAGTCGAAGACACTCGACCAAAAACCTCCAAGGCACTCGATCAAAAACATTAGCATCCTCATTAAGTCCAAGGCACTCAGCCAAAGAGCTTGGTATCTCTTTAGGGTAAAACCAAGAAACTCTAACTATTCGGCCGTCTTTGACAAAAAGACCTTGGTTTCGTGCGTTCTGTCTGTTTCTATCGTATCTTCATCATCCGAACTTAGAAGTACGTGGTTCAAGATGCGTTGGAAAGCTAACGAGGAGAGCTATAAGATCCTATGGTTGAATCAAATGTGAATTAGATAGGACACGAGGGGTGATTCATCTTTTGTAAGTAACCCGTAGCTCCTGATCAGTTCGTGTTTGGTTATTCTGAAGTTTTGTTGCTTCACACGGTCCGTCGACTCATTTCATGTGCTTGTCAACATCAAATAAGCTTTTGTGACTCGGATAGCAATGTTCATCATCTTCTCTCTATCTTGAGCCGTGTGCGAGGACCTATAGGTAATTTTTGACGCCTACAGATACCCCTTGCAAAGTGTTTCAGTCTCGTTTCTTTTATAAAGAAGCCTAAAATACTTTGGATGTAATCGGTCCAAGCTTCAGTCAGTATAAAAGGACCTGTAGTTAGCTCTAACTCTTGACTCCTTCGATTTTTAGTCTATTCAATATTTAAATGAATAGCTAAAATTCTTCTGACGCTGAGTTTATCGTCTGGCCGTCGTCGAAGTCTTAGGTCAAAAACTGGCGAGTTGATTTTGGCTCGTGTCATCGAGTTAACTTAGAACTAACTATCTCTGTCACAATACATTGACTTAGGGCTACACGTTGAACAACGTTGACTTTAGCGTTTCAGATAGCTCGACGTTGACTTTTCATCGCAACGCGTTGACCTAGGGTTACGCATTGACCGACGTTGACCTAGGGTTACATGTTGACCTAGGGTTACGTGTTAACCTAGGGTTATGCATTGACCAGCATTGACTTTTCATCTAACGCGTTGACTGGTGTTGACCTTGGGTTACGCATTGACCGACGTTGACTTTGGGGTTTCGGATCGCATGGCGTTGACTTTTCATCGCAACATGTTGACTACCGTTGACCTAGAATTACACGTTGAACAGCGTTGACTTTTCATCGTAACACGTTGAATGTCGTTGACCTAGGGTTACGCGTTGATCGGCGTTGACCTTAGGGTTTTGGATCACCTGTTGTTAACTTTTCGTCGCACGCGTTGACTGGCGTTGACCTAGGATTACGCTTTGATCGGCATTGACTTTTCATCACAACACGTTGATTGGCGTTGACCTAGGGTTACGCGTTGACTGACATTGACCTTAGGTTTCGGATCGCTCGACGTTGACTTTTTGTTGACCTAGTGTTACACGTTAACCGGCATTGACCTTAGGGTTTTGGATCCCCGACGTTGACTTTTTATCACAACACGTTGACTACGTTGACCTAGGGTTACGCACCGACCGGCGTTGACCTTAGGGTTTCAGATCACCCGACGTTGACATTTCGTCGTAACGCGTTGACTGGCGTTGACCTAGGGTTACGCGTTGACCGGCATTGACCTTAGGGTTTCGGATAGCCCGGCGTTGTTTGGTGTTGATTTTTATCACAATAACCAATCACTGGCGAAATTGGGTGAAATCAAATCATAAAAAACACCTGGAGGCCCAGCCTGGGCCAAGACACCGGTGGATGTCTCGGCCTAAGGGTGTCTCGGCCATTGGGCCAAGACACCCCCTCTTGTCTCTTTTTTTGCCCCCCTTGTTTGTACTTTTACTTCCCCCTCTTTCCAAAATTTCAAAAAGAATTCTTTACCCCCTAAACTCCTTCTTCCTCCTCTTATCCAAAACTCCTCCTCAAGAACTCTCAACCCATCCAAAATCTGGCTTTTAAAACCCTTCAACCATTCAAAAGAAATTCAGATTTTTACCCTCTTTATTGGCCGAAATTTGTCTCCTCTCAAAGCTAGGGTTTTTTTTTATCTTCAAGCTCAAGACTTGGACTTTTGAGTTGGGTTTTCAAGCTTCTTGGTTTGGGTAAGCTTCTCTTCAAGAACTCTCTTTTTTTTCTTGCATTCTTAGTTAAGAATCCATAAATTTTACAAGAAAGATTAAAACTTTATTTTTGTAATGAGGGTATGCAAAAAATTTGTATGCAAAGACTGTAGCGTTTTGCTCTCATGAGTTTGGTTTTGTGAAAAAAAGATTGAATCTTGATGATGGGTTTTGAAAGTGGCCAAAATATTGGGGGGTTTTATGCCAAAACAAGGCTGAAATTTTGAGTGGCTTTTGTGTAAAATAGGGCTGAAATTTTGAGGGGCTTTTGTGTAAAATAGGGCTGAAATTTTGAGGGGCTTTTGTGTAAAATAGGGCTGAAATTTTTGTACTTGGATTGTATGCCCATTTGACCAAAACTTTGAGGGGCTTTTTATGTAAAAAGATCACACATTGTTGAAGGGTTTATTTGCAAAAGCAAGCAAAAATTGTAGAGGGGCTTATTTGCAAAAGGGCTGAAGTTTTAGGGCTGAATTTTGAGAGTTTGGACTACATACCCATGACTAAAAGTTTGAGAGGTGTATGTGCAAATTGGGCCAAAATTGTTGGTGTTCATGACTAACTTTGAGCCTCGAAAATGAGGGGTCTTTTGGGTATTTCACCCCAAAGTTGGTCAGGAAGGATTTGAATGCAATTTGAACCCATTGTTTGCATACATGTGATGTAGACGGGACACGAGGGGTGTTTCGTCTTTTGTAAGCGACGCGTAGCTCCTGATCAGTTCGTGTTTGGTTATTCTAAAGTTCCGTTGCTTCACACAGTTCGTCGACTCACTTCATGTGCTTGTCGACATCAAATAAGCTTTTGTGACTCAGATAGTGACGTTCATCATCTTCTCTCTATTTTGAGCCGCTTGCGGGGACCTATAGGCAATTTTTGACGCCTACAGATACCCACTCCAAAGTGTTTCAGTCTCGTTTCTTTTATAGAGGAGCCTGAAATACTTTGGATGTGATCGGTCCAACCTTCAGTTGGTGTAAATTGACCTATAGTTAGCTCTCAGTCTTGACTCCTTCGATTTTTAGTCTATTCAATATTTAAACGAATAGCTAAAATTCTTTTGACGCTGCGTTTATCGTCTGGCCATCGTCGAAGTCTTAGGTCAAAATCTGGTGAGTTAATTTTAGCTCGTGTCATCAAGTTGACTTAGAACAGACTATCTCTGTCATAATACATTGACTTAGGGCTACGCGTTGAACATCGTTGACTTTAGGGTTTTGGATCGCCCGACATTGACTTTTCACCTCAACGCGTTGATTGATGTTGACATAGGGTTATGCGTTGACCGACGTTGACCTAGGGTTACACGTTGAACGACGTTGACCTAGGGTTACGCATTGACCGACGTTGACTTTTCATCGTAACGCGTTGACCTAGGGTTACGCATTGACCTTAGGGTTTCGGATCGTCTGGTGTTGACTTTTCGTCGTAACGCATTGACTGCTGTTGACCTAGGGTTAAGTGTTGATCGGTGTTGACTTTTCATTACAACGCGTTGATTAGCGTTGACCTAGGGTTACGTGTTGATCGGCGTTGACCTTAGGGTTTCGGATCACCTGTTGTTGACTTTTTGATAATCACATTTTATTACAATTTAATACCCTCATTATCTATTTTTAATGAATAAATATACCACTAATAATTATTTTTATATTTAACTGTAGATTAATGAAGAATAAAGCCCAAAAATCTCATCTCTTAACAAAAGCTCATGAATTAAATGAAGAACACAAGTAAGAACCAAAAAAATCCCAAGCCCAGAATCAAGCCGAGTAGCTTGTAGAAGCCGGAGAAAATAAAAAAATCAAATATGAAAACAAAATGTATTCAAGATAGTTGGCTGCAAAGAAACGACGATATCTCTCAACCCGGAAGGTGGAATTTAACATATAATATATGAAAATTGTCTATCTCGACGAGACGAAGCCATCTACAGAGGTAGATTTTTGATTGGACATCGATGCTAGCATCGATACTAGCATCAATGCTGGTATTGATACTGACGAATCAGTTACAGATCAATGGCTGATTTTTGATGGTTTTGGATAAGGATTCAATCCAAGGGCTCTTATTCACCGATGTTTACAATAAATAGGGGTATAGAGTAAGGAGTTAGGGGTGTGAAAATTTTTGTAACTCTATTTGGAGAGGAGGGTCACTCTTAATTGAGAAGGCCTTCCAAATTTGTAACTTTTGTTACAATTAATAAAATAATTTTTTTCACCACTTTAAATATTTCTTCTCTTTGTTGGATGATGAAGATGGAGATGAAGAATTATTTGGAGGTTTGCATTTCTTTTATTTTTCTCTTTTATTTCTTTTTAGTAATTTCTTTATTATTGCTTATTAGTTAGATTTACATTCATGCTTGTAGTGTAGATTTATTTTCTTGTCTTTTTATTTCCTTTTCGCACTTTAATTTGTAGAGTAGATTTATTTTCTTGTTCATAGTTTAGATTTTTCTTTTCTTTTTATTTTTGTAATTAGTTATTTTTTTCTTGTTTTTATTTCTTAAGATGTGAAATTAATTCTTGTAGAAATCTTAGAATTATATGAAACTAGTCTAATTTCCTTTATCTTATGCAAATTATTCTCTTACACTTAAAATGATCATATATAGGATAATCAACTAGAGAACTAATTGATAGAAGTAGAATTTGATAATCTATGCTTATCTTGAGTGGTTTGATAGGTTATACTTATGAATTCTAGGATTACTATCTTGTTGTTGTTCTTGTCATGAATCTAATTCTGCTTAGATGATAATTTGATAGGTTATACTTTCCTTAAATGGTTTGATAGTCTATGCTTAATAAATCTAAAGTGAAATATGATAAAAAAAAAGAATAGTTTGTATTTTGTAAATGAGATTAGCTAGTGAATTCAATTCTAGATTTCTCATATTGAATCTTCCATCTTTTGTTTTCTTGTTTTTCTCTTTTTTTGTTCTTGATTTTTGTTTTATTCTTTGATTCTTTCTTCTCTCCTCTAAAATTCAATTTATTGTCTCTTGCATATATTCACAACAATCATTCCTCATATCTCTCCACAACCACATTCACTCATCACTCCTAATTGTCAACACAACATAAGAACCGATTCTAATAATCTCTTAAAATCACCTTCCTCGTGGGATCAATAACTCTTTATACTATAACTTGATCAATTGTGCACTTGCAATTTTGGTATATAATTATGCCGCATCAAGTTTTTGGCGTCGTTGCGAGGAAGGTGCTTAAGTAGGTTTTAATTATTTTGGTTCTTTAACTTGTGTGTTTCTTGTGAAAGAACTACTTAGAGATTAAAGATCAATGATTGGAGATTAAGGATTTGGAGATTCGCTTGTGGTAAGTCTTCTTTCACAATTAGCGACAACTAGGATCTAAAAAAAAAGATTTTATTTTCGTTGACCATAATAAAATTCACCGTCCACTTTGACATTTACTAACAAGATAATAAATTCAAACAAGAGCTCTCTTTTCACTTTTGTTTAATTGTTAACCATAAAAAAAAGATTTTCTTTTTATCATCATTTTGTAATCGCTTTTAATTCATAGGGTTGCATTGCATATAGTTAGTAGGAATTCACTAAAGTGATTGTAACACTTGACTTGGCACACACTTAAAAATATTCAAGGGAAAAACCCCCTAATCAAGATAAGGTGAGGGATTTCATCACCCTTTCCTTAGCCCACAAATCACTAATTCCTCACTACATAAAGCCAAGCCTCTTTAAAACTCATTAGACGTTGGCCCCTAAGGATTCGAGCTCAATAAGATATAAGAAATTCCTACGTGAACCGATTTAAGTTTTCTTAGATTAGTTGGTGTCTAAGGCAATGTTTAGGGGTTGAGGTACTTAATCGATCTCTGATCAACCTCTGTTCCTATCCTTACCTGGCTAACTAAACGAGTAAAACTTTTATTTTTTCACTTAAGGAATTTTGGTTAGGAGCTGGTCTAGCTGAGTTAGGTTTAACCCTAGAGTTAAAGATATTGCAAAAGTGATTATTATTTTTATTTGTTTTAGTTAGGTTTTTCCTTTTTCTTCTTATAAAAAAATAACTCTTATTTTTAAAATTTTTTTATAGGATTTGTTTTAGTTGGGTTTTTCCTAGTTAAAAAAAAATAACTTTTAGTCTTCTAAAAAAATTTTTTAGTTAGGTTTTTCCTTTTTCTTCTCATTAAAAAAACCATTTCTTTTTTCTCTTTTCTAAAAAAATATAATAATAATAATAATAATAATAATAATAATTACAAATTTTTTTTCTTATTTGATTTCTTCATCCTCATACTAACAGTAATTGCAGAACTTTATCATCATTGTTTTAGGTCGACAGAACAAATGTAAGTTCTTCAATTCTTATCTGCATTACTTTGTGCATCAAGAATTTACATTGAGGACAATACAAAATTTAGGTGTGAGGGTGGGAATTAGTTATTATTATTTTTCTCTTTATTTTACCGTTTTAGTTGCATTTTTTTGTTATATTTTTCCTTTTTCTTAAAAAAATTATAAAAATATTGTCACTTGCCAAATTAATAGAGTCAAGTAATAATTGATCTAATTGATAGATTTTAAATTTTCTAATTCCTAGTTAGTAATATACTCAAGTTCACCTTTTATGATAATTCCAAATAAATTTCTTAAGAAATAATTTTCAAAGTAGTATACTTTACTTAAGCCTTGACTTAGACTTTTAATTAAAAATAATAAAATTTTTACATGCTTAACTTAGAGTTGAAAATAGTTTTTTTTAGGTTGTCTTGATTTACACATTCTTTTCAGACTATATATATACATACACATATATATATATATTAAAAAACTAACCTTATAAAAGAAGAGTGCGGAAAATAGGCACAATTTTTTTTTGAATTCAAGGTGATTCTATCTTATAAAGCCTAAGTTGACTGAGTAATTAAGCCCAAGGAGTATCTTTATACTTAATGACCTAAGCCCAATTGGGTTGGGATCCATTGGCCCAAAACTCGTTAAATGGTCACTTAGAAAGCCCGTTAAAGTAGAAAACAATCACCAAGAATTAAAGAGTGAAAAATATATATACATAACACTAACCATTTTATATATATATATTGTTATTTTGTATATATGGTCTTAAAAAATAATTTTTGATCAAGAGACTTGAAAGTTATTTAAAACAAAGAGTTAGCATGTTCCTTTCAAAATTTTTAAATTAAATTTCTAAGATTTGACTTGGTTTTGTATTGCTATAATGAGAAGATTTTCTAGGAAATTTACCTTAGAGTTATATATAAAAATATTTTCTTGAGTATTAACTAGCTTAAATTAGAATGTCTAAATATATCAAAGAAAATTAGTTATTTATTAACTTCTTTAACTTGGCAAGTTGACCAAATTTTGTGGGTATATTCACTGTAAACCCTCACGAGACTACAACTCGTCCACTAGGGTAACCTAGGGGTTTAAAGGCTTGTTGTATACGCTAAATACAATCGCGATTCCTACGAAAGTGAGTTAGGATTTTCTCTTTCTTTCTTTGCTAGAGGACTAGCAAGAGTTTAGGTGTAGGGGTATTTGATAATCACATTTTATTATAATTTTATACCCTTATTATCTATTTTTAATGAATAAATATACCACTAATAATTATTTTTATTTTTAATTACAGGTTAATGAAGAATAAAGCCCAAAAATCCCATCTCTCAACAAAAGCTCATGAATTAAATGAAGAACACATGCAAGAGACAAAAACATCCCAAGCCCAGAATCAAGCCGAGTAGCTTGTAGAAGCCAGAGAAAATAAAAAAAAAAATCAAATATGAAAACAAAATGTATTCAAGATGGTTGGCCGCAAAAAAACGACGATATCTCCCAATCCGGAAGGCGGAATTTAACATATAATATATGAAAATCGCCTATCTCGACGAGACGAAACCAATTGTAGAGGCAGATTTTTAATTGGACATCGATGCCAGCATCGATGCTGGCATCAATACTAGCATCGATACCATCATCGATGCTGGTATCGATACTGACGAATCAGTTACAGATCAATGGCTGATTTTTGATGGTTTTGGATAAGGATTCAATCCAAGGGCTCTCATTCACCGATGTTTACTATAAATAAGGGTAGAGAGTGAGAGGTTAGGGGTGTAAAAATTTTTGTAACTCTATTTTAAGAGAAGGGCCACTCTTAATTGAGAAGGCCTTCCAAATTTGTAACTTTTGTTACAATTAATAAAATAATTTTTTTCATCACTTTAAATATTTCTTCTCTTTGTTGGATGATGAAGAATTATTTGGAGGTTTGCATTTCTTTTACTTTTCTCTTTTATTTTTTTTAGTAATTTCTTTATTATTGCTTATTAGTTAGATTTACATTCATGCTTGTAGTGTAGATTTATTTTCTTATCTTTTTATTTCCTTTTTGCACTTTAATTTGTAGAGTTGATTTATTTCTTGTTCATAGGTTAGATTTTTCTTTTCTTTTTATTTTTGTAATTCGTTCCTTTTTTTCTTATTTTTATTTCTTAAGATGTAAAATTAATTCTTGTAGAAATCTTAGAATTGTATGAAACTAGTCTAATTTCCTTTATCTTATGCAAATTATTCTCTTACACTTAAAATGATCATGTATAGGATAATCAACTAGAGAACTAATGATAGAAGAAGAATTTGATAATCTATGCTTATCTTGAGTGGTTTGATAGGTTATACTTATGAATTCTAAGATTACTATCTTGTTGTTGTTCTTGTCATGAATCTAATTTTGCTTAGATGATAATTTGATAGGTTATATTTTCCTTAAATGGTTTGATAGTCTATGTTTAATAAATCTAAAGTGAAATATGATAAAAAGAGAATAGTTTGTATTTTGTAATTGAGATTAGCTAGTGAATTCAATTTTAGATTTCTCATATTGAATCCCCCATCTTTTGTTTTCTTGTTTTTCTCTTTTTTTTATTCTTGATTTTTGTTTTATTCTTTGATTCTTTCTTCTCTCCTCTAAAATTCAATTTATTGTCTCTTGCATATATTCACAACAATCATTCCTCATATCTCTCCACAACCACATTCACTCATCACTCCTAATTGTCAACACAATATAAGAACCGATTCTAATAATCTCTTAAAATCACCTTCCTCGTGGGATCGATAACTCTTTATACTATAACTTGATCAATTGTGCACTTGGAATTTTAGTACATAATTATGCCGCATCACTTTTCGTTGTAACGCATTGACTGGCGTTGACCTAGGGTTACACGTTGACCGATGTTAACTTTTCATCGCACCGCATTGACTGCGTTGACCTAGGGTTACGCATTGACCGACGTTGACCTTAGGGTTTCAGATCGCCCGGCGTTGACTTTTCATCGTAGCGCGTTGACTGGCGTTGACCTAGTGTTACACGTTGACTGGTGTTGACCTTAGGGTTTCGGATCGCCCGTCGTTGACTTTTCATCGTAACGCGTTGAATTTTCATTGACCTAGGGTTACGCGTTGACTGGCGTTGACCTTAGGGTTTCGGATCGCCCACCGTTAACTTTTCATCATAACGCGTTGACTAGCGTTGACCTAGGGTTACGCATCAACCGGCGTTGACCTTAGGGTTTCGGATCGTTTGGTGTTGACTTTTTGTCACTATTGGCCTTCTTGTTTTGATGATGATTTAACAAACAATTTATATCCAATATTGTTTGTCTAGTGTTTGTGTTTTGTTATTTATTGTAGACAAACAATAAGTTAGAGGATGGATAGATTACGCCATAACGATCATATCAAATGGAAGTTGGCGGAATTATGGTTGAAGCCCTGCTATTCAAAGTTGAAGATCCAAGTTCAAGATTCATCCAAGTTTACCAAGTTGAGCTACAATGAAGATCAAGATCAAGTTTGGGTAACATTAGTTTAGGTTTATATTATGTGTGTTAGTACTTTAAGCTCAATCATATATATACACACACATTATATTGGTTTGCTTGTATATATATATATATATATATATATATATATATATATATA
>BQKN01066611.1:8810-45661 GCA_022839385.1 Asparagus kiusianus | reverse complement strand
TTTTTTTTCTTGCATTCTTAGTTAAGAATCTATAGATTTTACAAGAAAGATTGAAACTTTATTCCTGTAATAAGGGTATGCAAAAAATTTGTATGCAAAGACTGTAGTTTTTTTTGCTCTCACGAGTTAGGTTTTGTGAGAAAAAAAGATTGAATCTTGATGATGAGTTTTGAAAGTGGCCAAAATTTTGGGGGGTTTTATGCAAAAACAAGGCCAAAATTTTGAGGGGCTTTCGTGTAAAATAGGGCTAAAATTTTGAGGGGCTTTTGTGTAAAATAGGGCTGAAATTTTGAGGGGCTTTTGTGCAAAATAGGGCTAAAATTTTTGGACTTGGATTGTATGCCCATTTGGCCAAAACTTTGAGGGGCTTTTTATGTAAAAAGACGACACATTGTTGAGGGGTTTATTTGCAAAAGCCACCAAAAGTTGTATGGGGCTTACTTGCAAAAGGGCTGAATTTTTAGGGCTGAATTTCGAGAGTTTGGACTACATACCCATGACCAAAAGTTTGAGAGGTTTATGTGCAAAATGGGCCGAAATTGTTGGTGTTCATGACTAACTTTGAGCCTCGAAAATGAGGGGTATAAAATATTTTGGGTATTTCACCCTAACGTTGGTCAGGAAGGATTTGAATGCGATTTGAACCAATTGTTTGCATACATAGAGCTCGTAGGTTTAATTAGACTTCAACTACAAAACCCCATTTTATTTATAGGATTTTAGTCAAAGTTCATAATTTCACTTTTAATTTTCGGGTTCTTGGATTTATGATTGTATCTGATTCGTTGGTTTTCGTTGCAGGTTAACCATGTCTCCGCGCCGACCACGATTTCATAAGAGTCGCTCATCTTCTCGGCATAGTGAGAGGGAGGGTCCCGTGGCTTCCTCTTACGGGGGTGAGCTTTTATGTTTTCTGTATCCTCGTTTGACTCCTTTGTGGGTCATTCAGGAAGAACCAACGTCCTCTTTCGCGGGGATTGAGGTTTTAGGATAATTTTGGGTTCTATCATGCCCTCGTTTGGCTCATTTGCGGGTTATTCGGGAAGAACCAACGTCCTCCTTCGCGGGATTGAGGTTTCAGGATGATTTTGGGTTCTATCATGCCCTCGTTTGGCCCCTTCGCGGGTCATCCGGGAAGAACTGACGTCCTCCTTCGCGGGGATTGAGGTTTCAAAAGACGTGTTTTGCTTGGCCAATTCACGTCTTCCGACATGTTGGGGCGATTTCGTGTTGTATTACATTGCGTGGGTCGGGGTACAATACCATGTTGTTTACGTGATGATGCATACTGTCCTTCTTGTGTAGGACACTCGAAATTGTCTCGCTAATCACCTAATGAACCACTCTATCTCGCTAGCTTGTAAGATGAATTCAACCCTTGTATAATTTATGAATAATTTTCTGATTCCATGTTTGTGTTGCCACAGTTGAGTTCCCTGTAGAAGGTTTTCCAACTCATGCTATGAGTGGTTGCAACTAGGAGACATTCACTATTAATGTTGACAGGCAGGCTATTAGTCGGACCCCTTAGTTCAATGAGAGTTGTCCTGAGGAGGTGCATTGATTAATACGAGACGGGGGCTGCTGTTCATTACGCCAGCTAATTATCGATGCTACCTTCGTTGAAGATTCCATTTCTACCCAGACCTTAAAGAAGCCGGATTATTTATTCGGGGACCATGTTGAGGATCCGGCTAAGTTGACTCTTGATGACGAACATTGGTTGAATGATGATGGTGGGAGCCATTTATACATTCCTTCTATTCTCCGTCAGCATTCTCTTGCTCATTTGGAGACACAGGCTATGTGGCGACAGATGTCCTAGAATCTTACAGATGACCATTACCAAGTTCATTGTTGGTTTATTTCCCATCATAAAACCCCAGGTTCTGATGGGTATAATCATATTTGCGGCCTTCGACCGGGGATTCTGGGACTTGATACGGCGCCACCGGACGAGGTATCGATAACCGACCATACTGTGAGGAATCGTCTTGCTAGGCTTGGGAGGAGGTTACCCCCGAAGGAATTTAGATATTTTGGTTGGTCGTCCTGATCGCCTAAGAAGTGGTGGACTCGTATGACTGGTTATGTCTTGGGACATTGGGAGAGTGAGCTTAAGCACAGCGGATTGTATGCACCTATAGAGCCACTATGTACGGACTCCCGGTCAGCAGCTGTCATTTCTTGGTATTGTTAGAATTTTATAACCCTAATAGTAACACTTTTCTGACTTGTAGTGGGGAGTTAGGGTTAGCTCTCCATGAGATGCACAAGGTTTCTGGTCTTCCAATAGAGATTGCCCATATCAAGAGTATTTTCCCTCTAACTTGCAGTTGGAACAGATGAAGAGAGATTCCTACGACATGTATGGCACACTCTGGGACCTTACGTGTCATTGTTATACATCCCTGGTTAGTACGAGTCCTCTGTCAAAGAAGAAGAAGAAGCGGGTCAGCTTGAAGCAGTTTGCTGATTACTTATTTCAGCATTTAGAGAGCAGTTCGGGCAAGATCATTTGTGAGTTGGCCCGTTTGACACCTTCTTCTATTAATGGCTTAATTGAGAGGGCCGACACTTGTTCATTTACTACTGCTAGTGTTAAGGGTTCCTTTCCAGTACAGACTAAATTTCGAACGTTCCTTTGCCATGCACGGAAGCCTATTCGGCCTAAGACCCTTCTGGCGGGCTATCTCGCCCTCTGGTTGAAGAAGTGCGTCGTTCCATATCAGTTCTCTGATGCCTTGCCTATTGAGGTCCTCCTCCTCGACTTTCAGTTAGCTCACGGGAAGGATCTTTCTTTACTTCCGGTGATGGTTGTCGGCATTCATTGTGGGCTTAGGTATTTGGTCGATGGTTTTACACATGTGGGTTCTGAATCATCGACCGAGATTCTCTCCGTAAAGGTTGAGATTCCATATACGTACTTGATAGCATGGCTCGTCCTTCACCATCCTGATTTAATGTTGATGCCTAGTGCTACCGATGCCTCTGTCCCTTTTCTACAGTTGTTAGAGGGGAGCAAATAGTATGCGAAGAAATTCACTGATGTACAGCGAGAGCTTCAGGTTCGTTGGAGCTGGGAGTTCTTTAGGTATTTTTATCGCTTCTCGGGCCGCTATGACGACGTATTGATTGACGAAGAGAAACCAGGGGCCGGGCGGACCTCTCTTGATATTGGTTTCTTTCGTTGGTTAGTGAACATTCGTACTGGATACCTCGTTCTTCGGGTGAAGGGTCCTTGCCACATAGAGCCTTATCTCCCTTGCCGTTTCGCTCGTCAATTTGGTTATGACAAACTATATGTTGGGAACCCGAACCGAGGCTTGAGGACTGAAGGAGGTCTTATTGATGGCGCCCGAGCATGGCTCTGGATTATGACGGGTTATACCGACGCTTATTTCACTCTCCCTTCATCCCAACGCAAGCCATCGCTTACTTTTCTCAGCTGCAAATGGCTCCTTTCTACAAACGAGCTTCTAGATGTGAAGAGCCTCTCAGAGTTGGAGGCTGAGCACTTGGTTCAGACTACCATTAAAACTGCTTGTAAGGCTGGGCTTTTAAAGAAGCGAGGGAAGAAACCTGTCAAACCCTCCCGTTCGAGCAAAATCCAGATGGAGGATGATGAGGAGCACCTTCTTATTGATGATGAGGATGAGACTTCTGAAGAAGAATTTAGGGATATAGACACTGACGTTGGAGTTGACGAGGAAGAATCTAAGACAGGTCTGTCAGACTCTTTCTTTTCGGAATTAATGGATCTGTCATTTCTTCGTTGGTCTCAACGCTCTAGATCTCGATCGGCTCCTCCAGAACCGGAACGAAAGGTTTTATTTACTTATCCTAATAAGATAACTCTTGTCACTCCAGGTAGGATGATTGACGAGCATGAATCTCTCATTTTCTGTTACTCGAGATCACGATCCAGTGTTGAGGCTCCTGCACAAGTTGAGATGCATACTAAATCTACGCATGATCTATCTACTAGTCTTGTAGATGTTTGTCCCCCAAAGCGGAAGAAGACCGCTCATAAGTTACATATTGGTCAGCGTGCCCACGAAGCAGAGTTACGATGTGCTGTAACTGCTGGTGGAGAGGAAGGTAATGTTCCGTTATTTTCATGACCTTGAAATGGTTCTCTTTTGGATTCCCTGAACCTAATCATGTCCCGTGTTTCAGGAAGCCATGGCGGAGGTGAACTTCCGCGCGACTCTGTATTCTCTGATCCTGGTCATTTAGATAGCCTGAGCTTTGTGCAGCAAATGTGCGATGCCACTCGTGATGAGCCTACATATGTTGGAGCAAACCGGGATGCTAACCAGATAATACCGTTGAGCCAAGTATTTTATGCCCAGGTATATCTAACACCGGTAATACACCATTCGAGTGGCAGTTGAAGGAGTTAGGCAATTCAGAATTCGTTCCCCCTTTAATCACTTCCGCGCTTCATTCTCTTTTAGACAAATTGAAGAATGCGGACACGAATATCGAGGTGGATGAGCCTCCTGCCACTGCCACAAGTGAGTCCGCACTTCTCTATTATGAACTTTTAGCTTTTTTTTATATATCCAGCACTTAAATTCTCGTGCAGATACTGCACTGGAGAGACCAATCAAGGATGAGACTTTTCATGGCATGGATCTTGGGGGATTTAGTGAGCACATGTACGTTTCAGCACCGAGTTTCTCGAGATCCGACACTAGGTTGCTCGTTGAGATGTTGGCAGAGCAGGCTACCAGAGAGGCTGCAGGACCATCCGTTGATGGTGGTTCTTCTGCAGGTATGCATCTAATCTCCAAAATTGTAATTTTCTTTATTTGTCGAAATCTCTATTTGACTGACAGGGAATTCTAATCGTAGGACCAGCAACTATAATTGATACGGCTGCGATTTCTAGCATCCCTAGTTTGCCTGAGGGTGTTTTATCTGTAGGTACGTGTAATCCTCTACATCATCATTCTCTTTATTTGTTAAAATTTATATTTGACTGACAAAGAGTTGTAATCACAGGACCAGCCGCTAAGACTGATACTACTACAATTCCTGGTATCTCCAATCTACCTGAGGGTGGTTTATCTGTAGGTACGCACGTAATCCTCTGCATCATCATTATCTTCATTTGTCGAAATCTCTATTTAACTAACGAAGAGTTATAATCGCAAGACCAGCCACTAGGACTGATACTGCTACGATTCCTGGTGTTTCCCGTCTGCCTGAGGGTGGTTTATCCGTAGGTACGCACGTAATCCTCTGCACCATCATTATCTTCATTTGTCGAAATCTCTATTTAACTGACAAAGAGTTGTAATCGTAGGACCAACCACTAGGACTGATACTACTACGATTCCTGGTGTTTCCAGTCTGCCTGAGGGTTCTGTCTATTCTCCACTGGAGGGAAATATGGCCATGAGTCAGTCGTTCGATTCCCATCTTCAGGCTACTGTTCCCCCAAACCCTCTGGGCATGGTAGAATCTCCTAGAGCAGTCGATATACCGTCGACAGTCGTGCCTGCTATCATTCTCGAGCCTGCCGAGACTAGATTGCTAGAGCCCACTACAGGACATCAAACTGAAGGAACCTCTGTCGGAGCTGGTAAGCTCATAATTCGCTCTGAATTTTCCCACAATATTCTAGGGTTTCTTACCTCTTCATATGATTATTTGTAGGGTTTTCACCGTCTCCATATGAGCGCATTATGGCTTTATTATCTGATACCGATCCGGGTATATACATGTTTCGGATAGATCTTGAGAGTTTCCTTACCTTCTTGGGTAAGATGGTCAAGAGGGTCGTTCATCATGGATTCTGTTTTGATCAGTACAAATGATCACTTGACCGCCATATGATGATGATTAGAGAGGAGGGGTACCCCAAGCTAGCTGATTCCCTTGTTGCAGATCTTGCCATACTGGAGCGCGAATCCCAAGAGTTAAGGGTGTTTGGGGAGAAAGTTGATGTCTTCATTAATTTAGTCATTACAACTTCAGTCGTTACAATGACAACAAAAAAGATAGTCTTTTTATAAGACTCTTACACAATTAATGAAAACAAAAAAAAGTACAACTCTCGTCAAACAACGCAACGGGTGTTTATCACCCGCTGCTTGCGTGGGATCTTGGTCTGTGATGGGGATGTTGATATCTGTGGACCACCAAACGATCAGATTAGATCCGGAGCTTCTTCGATTCGTGAAGGAATCAAGAAACCGAAGCAATTATCTCGGCAACGGCAAGATAACCACTCTTCTCGAGATCACCGCAACGGGACGATCTCAAGGAAAAGAACCGGGCTACAAATCTATCAAACTCTCCTTCTTTATGCCGAAGAATTCTCTGAAGTCTCATCCTCCTCTCTAAAATTTGTGCTCCTTCAATCTTCAATTCAGCAGGGCTTCGCCGACGCTCTTGAATTCCAGATCTGAAAAAATAAAGGCCCTGGGGCTGTATTTATAGGCTTTAGGAGCCCTGTGTTCGGATAAGAATGATCAATTCACTCTTACCTTTAGTTGTAACCACTTAACCACATTCTTGGATGATATCAGATCAGTTGAAACAAATCCGAGTGGTCAACGGTTGAAAAACAGCTTAAAACCGCTAAATTAGCATTTTTGGGCTGCGGACACCCGTGGGTGTCTCGGCGTATTTTCGTCGTCCGATCTCAGAATTACACGGTTCAAGATGTATTGGAAATCCGACAAGAAGATATACAAGCTTCCATGATTGAATCTCATGTGGAGTAAACGAGACCTGAGGGGTTCTTCATCTTTTGTAAGCGATGTGCAGCTCCCGGTCTATTCGTGTTTCCATTGCTCCGAAATTCCGTTGCTTCGCCTTGTCCGTTGACTCACTTCATGCGTTTGTCATCATCAAATGAGCTTCTATGACTCGAATAGCAATGTTCATCATCTTCTCTCTGTCTCGAGCCGCGTGCGGGGACCTATAGGTAATTTTTAACGCCTACAAATACCCTCTCCAAAGTGTTTCAGTCTCGTTTCTTTTATAGATAAGTCTGAAATACTTTGGATATGATCAGTCCAACCTTCAGTCAGTGTAAAAGGACCTATATTTAGCTTTGACTCTTGACTTCTTCGATTCTCAGTCTATTAAATATCTTAATGAATAACCAAAGTTGTTTCGGCGCTACGTTTATCGTCTGGCCGTCGTTGAAGTCTCGAATCGAAACTGGTGAGTTGATTTTGGCTCATTTCGTCAAGTTGACTTTGAACTGATTATCTCCATCACAATATATTGACTTGCGTCAATTTTCATCACAACGCATTGAATGACGTTGACCTAGAGTTATGCGTTGACCGGCGTTGACCTAGGGTTTCGGATCGCTCGACGTTGACTTTTTATTGCAACACGTTGACTAGCGTTGACCTAGGGTTATGCATTGACCAGCGCTAACCTAGGGTTTTGGATCGCCCGGTGTTGAATTTTCAATGCAATGCGTTGACTGGTTTTGACTTTCATCGCAACGCATGGTAGTCTCAAGTATTGAGGTTGCAGGACCAACTATTAAAGCTGATTCATTTGCAGGTACGGTCTATCCTCAAGTTGTTGGATGCTCAAGTCATGAGACCAACTAATGAAGCTAGTGCATTAATGACTCTCACATGCATAGGATTTTTGGCAAACCCTCAGCCATCAACGGGTTTGATGAGCCTTTGCTAACTACCGTTTGAGTCGGGCTAGCATGCAGATTGTTTAAGTCCGTTCCGCATGTAACGTTATGCTAAAAGTGTTAATTCTTTTAGTGCTACGATATTGAATACGTAGACTTCGTCTTTCTTACGGGAATAGACTACCCGGCCGTATGTATCAGATGCAGACTCAGGATTTTTGACAAATCCTCAGCCATCAACGGATTTGACGTGCCTTTACCGATTACCGTTTGAATCGGGCTTGCATACGGATTGTTTAAGTCCGTTCCGCATGTGACGTTATGCTAAAAGAGTTAACTCTTTTAGTGCTGTGATATTGAATACGTAGACTTTGTCTTTCTTACGGAAAAAGATTACCCAACAACACATGTTAGGCGTTGACTTATCCCTTCTTAGGATTCAGGATAAAAGTCTCCATACTTGTATTCTGGTGTCTTCTTCAATCGGTGAAAGACTAAACCGGCAACGTATGTTAGGCGATGACTTATCCCTACTCAAGATTCGATATAAAATTCCTCAGACTGGGATTCCGGTGTCTTCTTCAATCGATGAAAGACTAAACCGGCAACACGTGTTAGATGTTGACTTATCCCTACTTAGGATTTGGGATAAAATTCCTCATGCGTGTGAAGTACGGATTTTGGCATTAAGAATAACAACCTGCCACAATGTCGAATATGTTGACTTTTGTCCTTTTTACGGCAAAAGACTAACTGACAACGCATGTTAGGCGCTGACTTATTCCTTCTTAAGCTTCGGGATAAAATTTCCCAGACTTGGATTCTGGTGTCTTCTTCAATCGGTGAAAGACTAAACTGACAACGCGTGTTAGGCGCTGACTTATCCCTACTTAGGTTTCGGGATAAAAGTCCCCAGACTCGGATTCTGGTGTCTTTTTCAATAGATAAAAGACTAAACCGGCAACGCGTGTTAGGCGTTGACTTATCCCTACCTAGGATTTAGGATAAAATTCTCTGTGCGTGTGAAGCACGGATTTTGGCGTTATGAATAATAACCTGCCATAATATCGAATATATGGGCTTTTATCCTTTTTACAGCAAAAGACTAACCAACAATGCGTGTTCGGCACTGACTTATCCCTTCTTAGGCTTCGGGATAAAATTCCCCAGACTTGGATTCTGGTGTCTTCTTTAATCGGTGAAAGACTAAACCGGTAATGCGTGTTAGGAGTTGACTTATCCCTTCTTAGGATTCGGGATAAAATTCCCTGTGCGTATAAGGCACGGATTATGGTGTTATGAATAACAACCTACCACAATGTTGAATATGTGGGCTTTTGTTCTTTTTACGGTCAAGAACTAACCGGCAACGCGTATTAGGTGCTGACTTATCCCTACTTAGGCTTCGGGATAAAAGTCCCCTGACTCAAGTTCTGGTGTCTTTTTTAATAGGTAAAAGACTAAACTGGCAACGCGTGTTAGGCGTTGACTTATCCCTACTTAGGATTCGGGATAAAATTCCCTGTACGTGTGAAGCATGGATTTTGGCGTTATGAATAACAACCTGCCATAATGTCGAATATGTGGGCTTTTGTCCTTTTTAAAGCAAAAGACTAATCGACAACACGTGTTAGGCGCTGACTTATCCCTTCTTAGGCTTCTGGATAAAATTCCCCAGACTTGGATTCTGGTATCTTCTTCAATCGGTGAAAGACTAAACCGGCAACGCGTGTTAGACGTTGACTTATCCCTTCTTAGGATTCAGGATAAAATTTCCCACGCGTGTAAGGCACGGATTATGGTGTTATGAATAACAACCTGCCACAATGTTGAATATGTGGGCTTTTGTTCTTTTTACGATTAAGAACTAACCGGTAACGCGTGTTAGGTGCTGACTTATCCCTACTTAGGCTTCAAGATAAAAGTCCCCAGACTCGGATCTGGTGTCTTTTTCAATCAATGAAAGACTAAACCGGCAACGCGTGTTAGGTGTTGACTTATCCCTACTTAGGATTCAGGATAAAATTCCCCGTACGTGTAAGGCATGGATTTTGGTGTTTGAAAAGTAATATCTTCTCTTAGGACAAAGACGAACCCGATGCTGGAGAGGAAGAGTTTTATATTCTATCTCCAGTTGTAAAGGAAACTCAAAGTGGGCTCTCCACTTTAAGAATCTGAAGAGTAAAACTAAGAGTGGGATCTCTACTCCGAGAATCGAAAAGATTCAGATAATCCTAACTGTCGGAAGGTTTGATTACCGAACTAAAGGTGATTTTCTCATTTATCGAGAGTAAATTGGGGTTTTGGCCCTAACTGTCGAAAGGTTTGACCAAGCAGGAGTTTGAGGTGACCCTAACTATAGGAAGATTTGATCACTCAATTTGAAAGTGGACCTCTCGTTTATGAAAGGAATTGAGAGGAGATTTTGGCTTTGGTTGTGGTCCTAACTATAGGAAGGTTTGACCAAATAAACAGTGGGAGTGGGAGTACAAATTATAATAGGAGTGTTGATTTGTACAACTCACTCAAAGGGGGTTCCTGTTGTTAAGTGACAAATACTTAACACGGAGGAGTTTGGCAATCGTCAACGATCAGGATATTAAAATTCAAAGTACTATGTCTGGACTCTAATGTTGAGTGCACAAACACATCAGAAGTTTGAGTGGATCAGACCAGAAAGAATTTTAGTGGTCTCACTGTCAATTATTTGATCAGTAAGGGATTTTATGGTGGAGAACTATGAATCATCAAGCACTCCACAATTACACCGTGGGAGTTTCATGAGAGAAGATTTATTCAACGAAGTGATCGAATCTTATCTCAGCAAAAGGGTGCTTGGAAGATTATAGAAGGACTTAGTGGAATTAACACCCTTGGAAACATTCAGAGTCCGAGTGGGAGTTTCTCATTTACCCTCATTTATTGTAATCAGGTTATCCTTAAGAATACCAAAGATGACACTCTCCAGGAACTTTTCATTATATGGGTTATCCACCCCCAGCTTTCTTTATGAAACTGGGTCTAATGAGGAATACATTGTATTCAGCTGAATGGTCGGGTTATCCTTAAGAATATCACATACGACATTTTTCCAGGAACTTCCCGTTAAAATTAGGAAACAGTTTAGACTCGTATACCTGTTGGAGTATTGAGAAGCAGTTTATACTCGTATACTCTTCAGAGTACCGAAAGGAGCAGTTTATACTCTTATACTTGTCGGAGTCTTGAGAAGTAGTTTATACTCGTATACTCTTCGGAGTGTCGGAAGGAGCAGTTTATACTCTTATACTTGTCGAAGTCTTGAGAAGAAGTTTATACTCGTATACTCTTTGGAGTGCCGGACGGAGCAGTTTATACTCTTATACTTGTCGGAGTCTTGAGAAGCAATTTATACTCATATACTCTTCGGAGTGTTCATTCGACTTAATTGAGTGTTATGATGCCGGCTTCAACCAGGGTTTTGGATACTATTCTTGAGAGCGAAGCAAGTCTTAGTGGGATGAATGATCCTCCTGTGGTACGTACAGTACTTTGGATATGCAGTATTGTCAGCTTCCTCCTGATTTGCGATAGGTGGTAGCTTGATCTTGTTGTTCTCAAGGAGGGATTCTAAGATAGCTAGAACGTCTTCGTCCTTGAAGGAGTACTCTTTTTGGAGTCTCGGACCGAAAGTCTTTTGCTGTCTCTGGGATTGCTATTGTGATGTCTGATTAGCATCAACAGCAGCTGCAGGGGCCTTCCGTTTACCATGGGAGATGAAGTTTGAATTTGTAGGGTTAGCCGTCGGTTGGCTTCTCTCAGCTTTCTTCCTTCTGAGGAAGTGCTCGGCCTACTCTCCGCGTACTTTCAACTCTTTCTAGGTGTTGGATAGTGCTACTCCCATAACTTCCAACACGTCCAAAGAGAGGTTGTTGTGGCATGTTTGGAGGATGAAGTCCTCTATGATCGGATCTCGACAGTTCATCATCATATTCCGGAAGTGCTTGACGAAGTCGTCGACCATCTTGTCGTCTTCCTGTTTCTTATCGAAGAGTGTCCTAATTGATATCTTAGCATTATCATCAAAGAAATTGCTGAGAAATGAGGTCTCCATATCGTCCTAGCTGTTGATACTTCCAGGCTTGAGACAGCAGTACCAATCGAAGGCAGGCCTACGAAGGCTACCGACAAATGAACGAACCATCAAGGCTTCATTGCCGGAGATCATACCCAAGTGGGACATGAAGTAGATCAGATGTTGAGTAGGGGAGCCCTTCCCGTCGAACGGCGTGAAGTTGATCAAGTTGAACTTGGCCGGATACGGGATCGACTCCCACTCTCTCGGGTAAGGATACAGAATACCAATCTTCTTCACCTCTCGAGTAGACATCAGAGCGTTGACTTTGCTCTTAAGGTCTTTTATCTTTTCATCCTCGCTCGTGTCCTTCCTTGGTCGATTCTTAAGAGGAACAACGCGACCACCCCTAGTATTATCATCTTCGGCGGGACTACCCTAGCATCGTTATCTTTAGTGGGGCCACCCCCAACGTTCTGGCCAACGAGAGGGTTATTAGCATTAAGGTGTTCATCCATATCTGAATCGCTAGCTGCTAGACTAACATTGTGGCGATGACTGGATTCACCTATCTGATTTGACAAGGCTCGGATTTGTTAGTCATGCTCTTCCCTCATTCGCAGCATAGCCATTTCCATTTCGAACTTGAAGTTCTCTTTTTGCTTAGCCAAGGCATCCTCGATGATTTTGTCCATTTGCTCGGTGTTGACCATAAACGCCTCACGGGATTATCCTATGCTAGACACCGTATTGTAAGAAGCGAAGGCAGACTTTGCATCTGATGTTTCATCATCCGAGGATAATCCGCTATTCATCCTCTGATAGTCCCTACGCCTAGTAGTTCCCGCGTGTAACCGAGTTATACATTGGGATATGTCCAAAAAATGTCGGGAATTGAAACTTCGCATTGACTTCTCCTTATCGACTATATTGATGGTGACCTTTGGGAGTTCATCATCTTGCACAGCTGATCTTTTTCTATAGAAACGCCTTAGCTTAGATTTGGACGTTCTGGTAGAGGTCCTTTCAAATACCAAGACCCTCTGTAGAGTGGTCTTAGGGTAGCTACACGCTAATAATACTGTCCTGATAAGTTTGGTACACGGACAGTGAGAATCTGCTTCCCGGGTACTTTTCTTTCAAGATTTATTCGTACCCTCAGCCTGATAGTACAACTCATCGACGTTGCGGTCAGAGCAACCTATTGGCTGTCGGTTTGATTCCTCAGATGGAACGCTGTCATCTATTCAACGCGTCTTCTTTCGAATAGGTAGCGCTTTATTGGCTTTAGTAGGAGTCACACGTTTGGAATCATACCCGTGTGAGAATGAAATTTTAACGGGCTCCTGGTTTTATGCAGGCATCTCCACACGGGTAGTTACGGGAATCAACTTGTTAGGATGTTGCGTACGACCCCCAATCTGGATGGTTGCTCAGGGTTCCTTCAATGGTCCCAAGAATTCCTTAACAGGCGCTTTGCCTTGATCTTGTGTAAAGGACCTAGGCGACCCTTCAACGGAATTCTAAATTTGGAGAGGTCCATGTCATCGTAGGGTTTCACCGAAGGTGTGGTGGCAAAAGGAGCGGGGTCCGAAGTTGACGAAGGCTGGGGAGCAACATTGCTTGCTTTTGCCTTAGGCGTTGATTTGGTCTTTGGCATCCAAATTTGTTTGGATCTCAGCGATCTCTTAACCGCCTCTTCCTTTGGCATTTCTTGTGCTTTTCGCACAAGGATCTGGGTATGCGCAAGAAGTGCACGATGCTTCTGAATGCGCTCCTCAAGAGTGGAATGGTTCCATTTAACACGAACCCATTCGTTAATAGGTGGTTGGGAGGAGGTTCGCGAAGCTTGCTGTGGAGATGGCTTAGCCAGTTGGAGCTTTTTGAACTCCAGATCCGCTTGGTAACGGAGTCCGTCCACTTGATCTAAAGCTTTAGCCAATTAGCGAGCGAGACGTTGGCGATGCCTCTGACGAGCCCTCTTTGATAAATTTGGCACGCCTTCAGTAGTTAAATCCTTAATCACGGAGGAGTTCAGATCTGTAGATCTGCTCTCATTGGACGACAGTGGATCGTTGTGAGGTGCGGCTGCTATAACGGTAGCGGGGAATTCACCTTCTTTATTCTTCAGATCTGAAGACCAGCGGATCTTTCGGGCGGAGGAGACCTTCCTGTGCTTGCGAGGAGAGGTGGATCTGGAGGAGGAGGAGGAGACGTACTCCTCAAACTTCTGTTGGGCAAACTCGTATTTGACCTCTTCAGCCACCAGGATCTTGATCGCTGGTTGAATCACGAAAGCTTCGACAGCGAAGGTGTTGGCTCCCACTGCGGTCGCCAGCTTGTTTGGGGAGAAAGTTGATGTCTTCATTGATTTAGTTATTACAACTTCAGTCGTTATAATGACAACAAAAAAAGATAGTCTTTTTATAAGACTCTTACACAATGAAAACAAAAAAAGTACAACTCTCGTCAAACAGCACAACGGGTGTTTATTGCCCGCTGTTTGCGTGGGATCTTAGCCTGTGATGAGGATGTTGATATCCGTGGACCACCAAATGATTAGATCAGATCCGGAGATTCGTTGATTCATGAAGGAATCAAGAAGCCGAAGCTATTATCTTGGCAACGGTGAGATAATCACTCTTCTAGAGATCACCGCAACAGGACGATCTCAAGGAAAAGAACCGGGCTGTAAATCTATTGAACTCTCCTTTTTTATGCTAAAGAATATGCTGAAGTCTCCTCCTCCTCTATGAAATTTATGCTCCTTCAGTCTTCAATTCAGCAGGGCTTCGTCGATGCTCGTGAATTCCGTATCTGAAAAAATAAAGGCCCTGGGACTGTATTTATAGGCTTCAGGAGCCCTGTGTTCGGATAAGAACAATCGATTCACTCTTATCTTTAGTTGTAACCACTTAACCATCTTCTTAGATGATATCAGATCAGTTAAAATACATCTGGGTGGTTAACGGTCGAAAAACAGCTTAAAACCGCTAAATTAGCATTTTTGGGCTGCGGACACCCGTGGGTGTCTTGGCGTGGCCGAGACACTCATGGATGTCTCGGCCATGGCCGAGAAACCTTCGGGTGTCTCGACTGTGGCCGAGACACCTTGGGGTGTCTCGGCCTGGCCGAGATAACAAGGGGTGTCTCGGCGAGGCCCGGAACGTAGTTTCACACGCTTTGTCCGTTTCCGCCGTATTTTCATCGTCCGATCTCGTAATTACACGGTTCAAGATACGTTGGAAATCCGACAAGGAGATCTAAGAGCTTCCATAATTGAATCATGTGTGGAGTATATATGACCTGAGGGGTTCTTCGTCTTTTGTAAGTGATGTGCAACTCTTGGTCCATTCGTGTTTCCGTTGTTCCGAAATTCCGTTGCTTCGCATGGTCTGTTGACTTACTTCATGCGTTTGTCATCATCAAATAAGCTTCTGTGACTTAAATAACAATGTTTATCATCTTCTCTCTGTCTCGAGCCGCGTGCAGGGACCTATAGGCAATTTTTGACACCTATAAGGGGAACGGAAGACTAGAGGTGTTTCCTCTTTTGTTACTACTCAGTTGGAATCTAAGTTGAAGCAGTGGCATGACTCCAGAGTATCCATTGGATATGATCTTCAGTCACAGGAGAGCTCTGCTATACATATGAGGGCTAATCTCTTAAGGTAGGACAAGGCTAAAGCTGATTTACTTAGCTCTCTAGGTTCGGCCGAAGAGGAGATAGCTGAACCTAAGAAGGCCTTGAAGTATACCGAAGAATCTCGTGCTATTCTTGAGGATGACTTAGCCAATGCTGAAGACTCTCGAAGACAGACATTAGAGCAGCTGGAGCCTGCAGAAGAGAAGTTTGCTAAGTTGAGGAGTGTAGCCGCGAAGATACTGGATACATCTGAGGATTTCATTCGGGTTGAGTTGCAGGCTAAAGTCGAGCGGAGTTTTGCCGAAGATCTTTCTATGCTGGAACACTGGATTCTCAGCCACAGATTGTACTCGGAGTGATAATTCCTTCATTTTGACTTTATTAATGAAATAAAATCTTTTATTTAGCTCACTCTTCTCTTTATTATGATTATTATCCAATCTAGGATGAATAACCACAATATTTATAGGATTTTTAGCAAACCCTCAACCATTAACAGATTTGGCTTGCCTTTACCGATTACTGTTGAATCGGGGTAGCATGCAGATTGTTCAAATCCATTCTGCATGTGACATTGTGATAAAAGAATGAATTCTTTTAGACTTAGCGCTATGGTTTTTGAATACATAGACTTATTCATCCCTTACGGGGTTCTCATAGGATTTTTAGCAAACCCTCAGCCATCAACGAGTTTGATGAGCCTTTACCGACTACCGTTTGAGTCGGGCTAGCATGCGATTTGTTCAAATCCGTTCCACATGTAACGTTGTGCTAAAAGAGTTAACTCTTTTAGTGCTACGATATTGAATACGTAGACTTCGTCTTTTTCACAGGAATAGACTACCCCGACCACTTGTATCAGATGCAGACTCAAGATTTTTTTAGCAAATCCTCATCCATCAACGGATTTGACGTGCTTTTACCGATTACTATTTGAATCGGGCTTACATACGGATTGTTTAAGTCTGTTCTGCATGTAACGTTGTGTTATGAGAGTTAACCCTCTTAGTGCTATGATATTGAATACGTAGACTTCATCTTTCTCACGAGAATAGACTACCCGACAACGCGTGTTAGGCGCTAACTTATCCCCACTTACGCTTCGGGATAAAAGTCCCCAGACTTGGATTCTGGTGTCTTTTCAATTGGTGAAAGACTAAACTGAGAACGTGTGTTAGACGTAGGCTTATCTCTAATTAGGGATCGAGATAAAATCCCCCATGTATGAAGTGCACGGATTTAAAGTCAGGAATTGTGTCTTTTCTTAGGATAAAAGACAAACCCGATGCTGGAGAGGAAGAATTTTATATTCTGTCTCAAGGTCTTGTTTATGGTAAAGATGAACCCAAAACGGGAGAGGAAGAATTTTATATTCTATCTCCCAAAACTGAAGATGAAGAATTTTATATTCTATCTCCAGTGAAAAGGAAACTCGAGGTGGGCTCTCCACCCCTAGAATCCGGAAAGGTGAAACTAGGAGTGAGATCTCCACTCCGAGAATCGGAAAGATTCAAGGAACCCTAACTTTTATAGGATTGGTTGCTTACTCTAAGAAAAGAATCCCTCATTTATTGAGGTGAAATTTCGATTTTGACCCTAATTTTTATAGGTTTGGCTGAAATCAAAAGGTGGAAGTCTCTTGTTTATCGAAAGTGGGAATCCGATCTCGATCCTAACTATCTGTAGGTTTGACCGAGTGGGGTTGGAGGCAATCCTAACTTTTATAGGTTTGATTGCTCAAATTAAAAGTGGGCCTCTCGTTCATGGAAGGAATCGAGAGGGGATTTTGACTTTGGCCCTAACTTTTATAGGTTTGACCAAGAAAGAAGTGGGAGTGTAATACCGATAGCAGTGAAAACTGCCGATTTGTACTAGCCACTCAATGGAAGATTTTGATGTTAAGTGATCAAGACTTAACATGTCAAGTTTGAAAAATGTTGAAGATTAGTGGATAGAAGTTTTGGTGGACCCACAGTCAATTGATTTGATCAGTGGGGGATTTTGTGGAGAAAGATTGAGCTGTCAAAATGGTCGAATATCATCTCAGCAAATGAATTCACGAGAGTCAGTGAATCCGATGTCAAGATATGTTCCAACTTTGAAAACATTCAGAGTCTAAGTGTTGATCTCTAATTTATCATTTTTTAGTAACTGGGTTATCCCTAAGAATACTACACGTAGTATTCTTCCGGGAACTTCCTAATACATGGGTTATCTTGAATGTACTAATGATAGTACTTTTTCAAGAACTTCCCGTTTATCGGCATCATGAGTCGGGTGCCTTCCTTGGTGATAAGGCGATATTCTCCGTTCGAATAGACTATCTCTACCATAAATGTTCTCTCTCATTTAGGTTCAAACTTGCCTTTCTTCTTGGAATTGAGGATCATTGGTCGTCGGACAACTAAGACCAAGTCCCCTTCTTTAAAACTCCATTGTCGAACCTTTTTATCAAAAGCTCAGAAAATTCTAGATTGATAGAATTCAATGTGCTGTTGGTCTTCTAAGTGCTTTTCATCAAGCATCTCTAGTTCTTCGAGATGCTTCTGATGTTGTCCTTCAGTGGTCATCTTCATTGCAAGAGCGATCCGAAGAGATGGAATTTGGATTTCCAATGGAAGAACTGCTTCACACTCGTACACTAGAGAATACGAGTTTGCTCCAGTAGGCGTGCCAACTATGGTACTATAGGCCCATAGAGCTTCGCCGAGTTTATCATCCCAATCTCGTTTATTAGTCTTCACGAGTTTTGATAAAAGTTTTATGATAGTCTTGTTGAAGGCTTCAGCCAATCCGTTTGCTGTGGGATTGTAAGCTATCGACTAGATGTCTTGAATTTTGAACTTCTCGTAGAATTTGATGAAAATATTACTATCAAATTGAGGACCGTTGTCGTGTATGATTCATCTTGGGATACCATACCGATAGATAATATGGTGTTTGATGAAAACCATGACGTTGCTCGTCTTAACTTCACTGAACAGAATCGCTTCAGCCTATTTGGAGAAGTAATCGGTAATTGCCAGGATGAATCGGTCGCCTTTAACTGATGAGGGAAAATAGGACCCATGACGTCCATTCCCCAAGTTTTGAAAGGCCGATGTAGCCAAAGGGTGTAGATGCTCCGGGGGTTGGTGCATATAATTCGCGTGCACTTGACACGCGTGGCACTTTCGGGCATATGCGACTACATCTTTGATCATGGTGGGCCAAAAATATCCCATCCTTCTGATGCGATCATAAAGTTTGGGGCCAGGTTGGTGTGTGCCACAAACCCCTTCGTGCATCTCCTTAAGGACTTCTTCTGCCTCTTTAGTTGATAGGGAACGTAGTAGTAAGACATCGTACCCCCGATGATATAACATTTGACTCTTTGTGTTATAGTAGAATCTCGGTGCTCTCCATCGAATTAAGTCTCTTTCCTTTACATCTTCTGGTAAAATTCTGTGTAGGACATAGTCTATGATAGGGAAACGCCAGTCTCGGGGTCCGAACTCAACTTGGGTTGAATGCACTTCTATAATATCCTCTTCTCTGTCGTCTACATCGTAGATTGGTACGAAGAGCTAGTGAGTTCTTACTAATATGAACCGTTCCATTTCGAGAGGCTATGCCAGAAATACTGCTAATGCTGCTAATGCATCCGTGTAGGCGTTCTATAAGCGTGGAATGTATTCGATGAAGAATCCTTTAAACGATTCTGCCATCTCAATGGCCATCTTATGATATGGTATCAAATCCTGATGTTTGACCTCATACTCTCCTTGAACTTGTTTAACTACCAGTTGAGAATCACCAAAAGTTTCAAGGTATTCGACCCCTAGCTCTTTAGCAAAGTTGAGTCCAATAAGTAACGCGTTATATTCAGCTATGTTATTTGAGCACGGTTCGTTCAGTGAGTAGGCTCGAGGCATCACATGTTTTCCCTAGGAAACTAAGACAACTCCGACTCTAGAGGAGATCTTAGAACATCCAGGAGCACTTGCAACATTAGCTGCTCTTGAAGCACCATCGAAGTACAAACGCCACACCTGTTGATGGGAGGTTACGTTAGCTTTGTGGGTCTCATCTGGCAGATCGTCATATACCTCGGCGGTATCCGTAGTTGGGTTAGCTGTCAGGAGATCACAAATAGCTTGTCTTTTGACCGACTTCTATTGTTTAAAGTGTAGGTCATATTGGGACAGGAGCAGTGCCTATTTTGCTAACCACCAATTCATGAAAGCTGGCTGCGTCATGAATACTCGAACTGGGTTAACATTGGAGATGACATAAATAGTTTGTCCAACTAAGTAATGCCGCATCTTTTGAATTGCGAACACCAAGGCGAGACACTCCCTCTTAATCATTAGATACTAGGATTCAACACCCACGAGGGTCCGGCTTAAGTAATATACGGCCTGTTCAAGACCGTTGTCGTTGTCTTGTGCCAGTAATGCACTTAACGAGTGCCTCGTCGCCTTGACATAAATCAAGAACGGTTTGCCCGACTTTGGTGGAACGTGCACATGTGGTTTTGAGAGATATTCTTTAATATTCTCGAACACTTTTTGATAAGCATCGTCCTATACAAACGATACACCCTTCTTTGTGAGCCTAGAGAATGGTTGACATTTCCTTGAAAGGTTCGAGATGAACCGACGGATATAAGCCAACCGTCCTTGTAACCCTCTGAGTTCTTTAAGGTTTCTTAGGGGTTGCAACTCGTTAATTGCCTTTACTTTATCAGGGTCGATGTGAATACCCTTGGTGGTGACGACGAAACCAAGGAATTTGCCACTAGACATTCTGAGGAAAGATTTAGTAGGATTCATCTTCAGTTGATGAGTCCGCATTAGGTCAAACATCGTCTTCAAGTCTTTGATATGATCATTTTTGTCACCGATTTTCACGACTTGGTCATCCAAATAGCATTCGACAGTCTTTCGGGGATGCTCCTAGAAAATCTTTGACATGGCTCTTTGGTATGTGGCACCTGCGTTCTTCAAGCCGAAGGGCATAACTGTGTAACAGAAGACACCGAGGGGTGTTCTGAGTGTAGTATGTTTCTCATCATCTGGATGCATCTTTATCTGATTATAACCAGAAAATCCATCCATGAAGGATATTCTCTCCAATCCACACATATTATCAATGATAACATCCGTGATGGAAAGAGGAAATTCATCTTTCGGGCAAGTAGTGTTAAGATCTCTGAAGTCGATATAGATTCTGATTTGCCATTCTTTTTAAGGACCTGGACAATGTTGGCAAGCCATTCAGGATGTTGTTCTTCCCTGATGAAACCCAAGTTAATAAGCTTTTTAACTTCAGACTCGATTGCCTCCATAATTTACGGACGAAACCGTCTTTGTTGTTGTTTGACAGGTTTGACATCCGGTTTAATATTGAGGTGATGCACTGCCACATTTGGATCGAGCCCTGGCATATCCTCGTAGTTCCAAGAAAAAACATCAATGTACTCCCTGATGAGGGTAATTAGCTCTTCTTTCTCATTTGGTGGGAGATTATCGCTAATGAATATCGGTTTCGGGTTATCCTCGTCACCCATATTTATCTGGATTACTTGGTCCTCGGTAGGGGGTTCTCTTTGTTCTAATCTATCACTGTACTGCATATTCAGGTGATGAACCCAAGGGTCTTCCTAAGTTGGTATTTGATCGTCTTCGTCAATGGTGGCGGAGTCAATTGTAGTCATATTCGACATTAGTCTTTTGAACCTTTCCCCAAGACTAGCGTCGGAGTCCCAGGGTGAAGAATTAGAAGAATATCTGTCTTTACCCTTATTAGCTATTTGATCGATGACTTGCCAGTAGCACTCGTCATCGGATGAGGAGATATAGCCTAAACCTCTTCTGTAGCTATAATAATTATCGGGTTATCCTTTTGGTACATAAGCCATACGAGGTGGAACTCACGGACCTTGACCAAAACAAAGACCCTCTCCGAGTGCGAAGTCATATCTGTATCTCTCCATGAGGTTCCGTGCTTTTGTATCATATCTGAATAAATGAGGAGCTGGTTTGTCATCATCGTCCTCTTCTCTCAAGAAATGATCCGGTACTGAAAACTCCTTCCCTTTACCATAAACGACTTCCTTTTCAGCCTCTACCTTGTGGGGACAACAAGTGTCATTCCGAATGAATCCTGAACATGCTTCTTCATCATGCAATATGATTGAAGTGGCTTATACAAGACGGGGTCATCATATAACCTTTTCATGATGTTATCAAGACACAATGAGTACTCTAAATCATCATTTATTGCAATTTCTTTGGTAAGTTGCTAGTTACAACTATTTTCCGATGATTCTCCATCGTCAAGATCGATTACAATGGGTACAATGTTATTAAGTACAAAACCACCATTGTAATCTAGCCTAGCCTCGGTATCAGCTTCTTCTCCGCTGTCCAAACCTTGGGCCGATGGTTCAGTATCAGATTTAGCACCGTAGAGAAGGGAGTCAGTAAAATAATTTTTCAACCCCTTAAATGGTTGCTTATCCGCAACCACCGTCTTGACCTTATTATTGGTGTCTACATATTTGAGACACTGATGGAGGGTGGAGGGGACTATAATGTTACCGTGAATCCATGGCTGACCCAACAGTAAGTTATAGGAAGTCTCTGTGTCAATCACATAACATATGACTTCTGACTTCAAGTCTCCAATCTGGTATTTTACTCGGATTTTGCCTAGTGGTCTAGACCCACTAGTGTTGAATCAATAGATCGTAGTACCTGTGGAGACCAGCTTACTAGCTGGTATTTCGAGATTATACATCAATAGGAGTGGCATGATACTAACAGCGGAACCCAGATTGACTTGGATCCGGTTGACAACGCTGGAGCCAATGTACCCGGTGAAGTACAAGGGCCGGTCATGCTTTGAATTCTTTGTCTGCATGTCCTCCTTGGTGAAAAAAATACAGGGAAAGTGGTGTGCCGTGAGATTACAATGTTGAACTGACAGCTCCGGTTCTTCAAGGGACGGCTCGATCTGGGTCAGGAAAACGTTAGAATTTTCCAAGGCTTTTTGCAATGCTTCCCTCGTGTCTTTCGAGAGGCATAGCAGCTCGTATAGAGTTATTCTAGCCGATATATTGGCTAACTATGTCATAACGTCAAAGCGGTGCGGAGTCCTTGAGCTTCCCAGTTTGTCTCTCCCAATCGGTTGATTGAATCGAGACTGCTTCGGGTTCTGACCCTCTTGGTATAAAGGCTCTTTCTCCTTTAGTTTTTACTGAGTCTTTTCAACAGGTTCCTGGGGGGGTTGTGACCACTCCCATTCTGTTAATGTCTTGGAGGGAACGGTTTTGGTTACCCCCTGCTTAGCTAACTGCTCGGAGGCGGTCGGATACTTAAAATGGTATTTGTTTCCACTACAGGTATCAAAGACCGGTTCTCCATTGGTTTCAAAGACTTCTTGCTCATCTTCGGAGAGTGGGAAAGCAGGGACTCTTTCATCATTTTATTCTAGAATGCTGCGGCTCCACAACAAGATTTCCCTTTCCCCTTTGACTTCTTCTTGGATGACGATTCGGCCCACTGTTCATCTTCAATCAGATCGGGATGGACTCAGAGAATCTCGCCATTTTGGGTTGTGTGTGGCACAAGTCCTTTTTGGCATTGTTTATGAGGATCATCGTTAACGGTCTTCACTGCTACGTTCATTATAGTTTCGGGCTAAAACCAATTTAGGGTAATAGATCCAAAGCTAATTGACACTGCGTTCGCACCCACTTTCTTCTCCTTAGACTGTTTTATAGTAATGACCCCAACGTCGATCAAAGCTTGGATCTTGTCTTTAAGGGCATAGCATGACTTAGTTGGATGGTGAACCGCTCTGTGAAACAGCGTAGTATTTTGGGTCATTAACCCTTTTGGCATCTTCCAGATCCTGGATCGGAGGCAACTTGATCTTGTTGTTCTGTACGAGGTATTTAAAAATATCGGGACCTTGTCTTCTTTAAAAGAATAAACCTTTGGAAACTTTGGTTCCGTGGTCTTCTACTTTTGAGGCTGTTGTTGCCAACGCGACTATTAAGGCGCCTTTTGTTGTCGTTGTTGCGATTGTGGTTGTGCTTGTAGCTCAAATGTTTGGTTTGCGTCGACTGCGTTCGCTTGCGCTTTCCCTTTACCCCTGGGGATAAAATTCTACTACGGGGCATTAGTCGCTGTCTGACCCCTTTCGGCCTTCTTCGTTTTGAGGAAGCGTTCAACTCGTTCTCCTTGGACCTTCAAATCCTTCCAAGTCTTAGATGGCGCCATTCCCATGGCTTCGAGGATATCTAGAGAAAGATTGTTGTGATAGGTTTCTAGGATGAAGTCCTCGCTAACCGGATCTCTACAATTCATAGCTTTGTTCCAAAATTGTTTGACAAAATTTTCGTCCTTCTGCTTCTCATCGAATAACGTTCCGATTGAAACCTCGGTGTCGTCATTGAAGAAATTTGTGAGGAACATGTCTTCCATGTCGTCCTAACTGTCGATACTTCCCGGCTTAAGATGACGATACCAATCAAAGGCTGCTCTACGAAGAGTGCTAACGAATGACCGTACCATCAAGGGCTCATTTCCAGAGATTATTCCTAAATGAGACTTGAAGTATATTAAGTGCTGAGTGGGGGAACCCTTTCCGTCAAACGGCGTGAAGTTGATCAAATTAAACTTTGCCGGGTATGGGATTGATTCCCACTCTCTTGGGTAAGGACAGGGTATCCCGGACTTCTTTACTTCTTGAGCGCTCATCAACGCATTGATTTTACTCTCCAAGTGTCTCATCTTCTTATCCTCGTTCGTATCTTTCTTCGAGCGATTCCAGGGAGAAGTGATGTGATCCTCCTTCGTATTGTTATCATTTGAGGGACCACCCCCAGCATTGTTGTCAATGGGAGGGGTGTCCATGTTAGCATTCTAATCTGCTTCCCGATCGCTATCAGCTTGGTTAGGATTTTTGCGATGGCTGGACTCTCCTTGCTGATTCGTCAGTGTCGCAATTTGTTGGCTGTGCATGTCTCTCATCTCCTGTATAGCCATCTCCATCTCGAATTTAAAATTCTCTTGATGCTTGGCTAAAGCATCCTTGAGAATTTTAGCTATTTGTTCGGCATTAATCATGAATGATTCATAAGATTGCCTTGCACTGGATGCCGTATTGTCAGAAGCCAACGCAGAGCAAGCATCTGACATTTCGTCATCAGAGGACCGTGACCTCTGGGGTCTAGGTCTAATAGTTCCAGACCGTAGCAAATTCATGTGCTAAGATACTTTTGTAAAAGCCTCAGTATTGAAGCGTCGCGAGGACTTGCCTTTTTCAGCCATGTTAATAGTTACTCGAGGGAACTCGTCACCTAAGCCAGTTGGTTTTCTTCTACGAAAACGCCTCATCTTTGGTTCGGACATTTTAGTAGAGATTCGTTCAAATACTGAGACCCTCCGGGGAGTAGTCTCGTGGCAGCTATATTCTGATAACACTGCCTTGATGATTTTCACACATGGACAACGAGAGTTCATCTCTCGGACATTTCTCTTCCGAGACTTGTTCGTATTTGCCGTCTGATAGTACAACTCAGTAGTCTGATGACTGGAGCAACCTATCGTGTGTTGGCACGGCTTCCCAGGTATAACATCATCATCAGACGAACATGTTTCCCTTTGGGGATACGATGCTTCATTGGCGTCTCCAAGAGTCACTCGTTCAGATTTACGCCTTCATGAGCGTGAAACTCTAACGGGCTCTTATACTTCGACTCACAATCCGATGCGGTCGGTCATAAGAGCTTTCCCTTTATTATTGAGGGGATTAGTATGACCCCCAGCCTAAATAGTTATTTAGGAGTCTTTCAACGGTCCCAATCGCTCCTTAACATGTGCTTTACCTCGATCTTCGGGAAGAGGACCAAGACGATCTTTTAGAAAAACTGTGAATTTGGTGAGGTCTACACTACCAAGGGGAGTGGGACCCGGAGTTGACGAAGGTTGAATGGTAACTTTGTCTGTTTTTGCCTTAGGTGCTGATTTGACCTTTGGCATCTAAACCCATTTCTGTTTCGGCGATTTTCTGACCGCCTCTTCCTTCTGCATTTTCCGTGCTTCTTACACAAGGATTCGGGTTTGCGTCAGCAATGCATGGTGCTTATGGATTCGCTCCTTAAGGGTAGAGCAGGTCCTCTTGATGCGGACCTATTCATTCTTCTCTGCTTTAGAGGAGGGGTTGCTCGATCGCCGTTGTTGTTCTTGGTATAGCCTAGATTTCAGATCCACATCATAACGAATCCCGTCCATTAGCTCCAAAGCCTTAGCAAGTTGATGCGCAAGACAATGATGCCGTCTTTGGTGCGCCCTCTTTGATAACGTTAGTGCACCTTCAGCAACTAACTCTTTGGTCAAGGAGGAATTTAGATCTGCTGATCTAACCTCGCCGGATGTCGGTAACACGTCACGATTTACAACTGTAGCAAAGGCGACGCAAAGATCATCTTCTCGGGTCTTCGTGTCAGAACACCAGCGGACTTTTCTAGATCTGCAAGGAGAGGAAGATCTGGAGGAGGACAAGTATTCCCCTAACTTTTGCTGGTCGAACTCATATTCGACCTCTTCATTCACAAGGATCTTGATCACTGGTTGCGGCACGACAGCTTCGGTAGCGAAGCTGTTGGCTCCCATTATGGTTGCCAGCTTGTTTGGGGAGAAAGTTGATGTATTCATTATTGTGTTCATTACAACTTCAAACATTACAATGAAAACAAAAGTTAGTCTTTTTATAAGACCCTTATACAATAAAAACAAAAGAAAGTATAACTCTCGTCAAACAGCGCAACGAACGTTTATCCTCCGCTGCTTGCATGGGATCTTAGCCTGTGATGGGGATGTTGATATCCGTGGACCACCAAATGATATGATCAGATCTAGAGATTCGTTGATTCGTGAAGGAATCAGGAAGCCGAAGTAATTATCTCGGCAATAGCGAGATAATCACTCTTCTCGAGATCACTACAACGGGGCAATCTCAAGGCAAAGGATCGGGAAGTATAGATCTGACGAGCTCCTCTTCTTTATGCCGACGAACTCGATCCGATCTCCTCCTCTCTTCTGAAATTCATGCTCCTTCAGTCTTAGTTCAGCAGGGCTTTGCTAATGCTCGAGAATTCTAGATCTAAAAAATGAAGGCTCTAATGCTGTATTTATAGGCTTCAGGAGCCCTGTTTTCGGATAAGAACGACTGATTCACTCTTATCTTCAGTTGTAACTACTTAACAACGTTCTTGGATAATATTTATTAGTTGGAACAAATCCAGATGGTTAATGGTCAAAAAATAGCTTAAATCTGCCAAAAACAACATTTTTGGGCAACGGACACCCGTGGGTGTCTCAGCCAAGCTTTGGCCGAGACAGCATTTGGTGTCTTGGCCTGAACTTAGTTTCGCGTGTTCTGTCTGTTTCTGCCGTATCTTCATCGTCCAACTCGAAATTACGTGGTTCAAGATACATTGCAAAGCTAATGAAGAGATATATAAGCTCCCATGGTTGAATCACATGTGAAGTAGACGGGAAACGAGGGGTGCTTCATCTTGTAAGCGACGCGTAGCTCCTGATCAGTTCGTGTTTGGTTATTCTGATGTTTCGTTGCTTCACACAGTCCGTCGACTCACTTCATGCGCTTATCAACATCAAATAAACTTTTGTGACTCGGATAGCGATGTTCATCGTCTTCTCTCTATGTCGAGTCGCGTGCAGGGACCTATAGGCAGTTTTTAACGCCTACAATAAACATGAACAATAACGATATATATAATTGATAAACAATGAGCACAAGAATAATATGCCAAGGCAATCACAAACATAAAAAAAAATAATCACGGAGTTCGATCGACCCACGACCTACATCTCCGCTCCTCACCCTCGCGGAGAATCTCCACTGCTCTAAGTGTTGGCCTAGCCCATGTCATCTTTCTCAAGTGCTCGAAATTACGACCTCTCCCTAGGATTTACAACCGACGCCACTCCTCTTGAAATTGACCCTGTCTCTCATCAACCACTCTTCTAAGTGTCCCTGTATATTACAATGTGTTCTAAACAATTTAGCACAAGTAAAAATGATTTGTTCTCTAAACAAAATGAGAACCAAGTTAAGCCCACACTCAATTAATTACTCACTACAGCCCAAATTATACTTAATGTGAAGTACTAAAAGCTCAATAGGTTGTGTGTGCAATCAAAGAGTAAATGAAATGTAAACTCATTTATAATCTAGCTTAAGAAAATGATAATCAATAATAAACATATATAAAGCTAGAGAATGAGTTTAGCAAAACTTCTCTGAAAACAAGAGTGATGGATATATGAGACTGAAGCTCAAAAAGAAATGAAACGACCTCTTCCTCTTGTGAAACTCTTTTCACATAAGCACACTTGAAAACAAGCTTAAAACACACTTAAACAAACTTGTAAACTTGATTTAAACCCTTCTTGGTTACACATAAATGTTGAGACTGAAGGGGTATTTATAGGTTCACAAAACAAAGCCCAAAAATCAAGAAAATCCAAGGAAAAAGACAAAATCCTGAAAAATCAGTAAAGCTGGAAAATTAGTTATTACAGTGCCATTAGTCGACTGATGACATGCTTTGGTTGACTGATAGTTCATCAGTCGACTGAGCAGAAACTTTTTTGCTTTTCCAGTGCGTTTCTTCGTCGACTGATGATCCTCATTAGTCGATTGATAACGTGCACAAGGAATTTTATAAACAGTAAAATTAAAGTTTGAACCCCTTTAAAAAATAACAAATAAATTTTAAAAATGTAAATTTTAGGAAAATGTTTATAAACATGAAAATGAATATGTTACAAAAGAAAATTTTGAAATATCATTTCCTATTTGTGAAAACTCATCATTTTGCAAAAACTCAAAAATACATGTTCATTTAAACACTTGATTTTGACACTATGACTTAAAGGAAGTTATGAAATCTTTTTGAATTGATTTATAGACTTAATAAAAGATATATACAAGGATTATTTTGTCCATTAACCAAGAACACAATGTTTTCTCAAAAATCTTTATATTTTGATAAAACCAAGAGTGTGTGTGTGTGTAAAATTGAGCTTGAATTATTTACACACAAAATATAACATATAAATTAATATATCTAAGTTGATCTCTCGTTGAAGCTCAATCTTGGTAGCGGGAATAAAACTTGATGATGTGTTGACTTGAAAGCATAGCTTCATTCCTATATCCTCCATCGTCGTTAAGCTCAATTCCATCCAACCTCCAATATAGGATTTTTGTGTAGGATTCCTAACAAGTGAATACAAACACTCGACAAATGATATTAGGAATTGTTTGTTATTCATAATCAGAGGCCATGTAGGTAGCTGAGGGGACCAGACCGGCACAATAACGTCGAGGATCTCGTTGGGCACCGATGGTGGTGTGCTCCATTCGGTCACGATTGGGGTTTGTTCGCGGGAAAATTAAGGCTTTCTTCATTGACGATTCCATTGCTATCTCAGTTAACAACTTTATATGTTCCAAAGATCCGGTCTTTTTATAAGATCCGGTTTACAATGAAAATCAAACAAAAAAGATAAAAATTACAACTTTTCTCTTTTACCGAACAAATCGCGAGCTCCTGTTATCCGGTCACTCTCTTGCGTGGGTTGTTTGCCTGCGCCGATGGTTGTTCCGTTGACCACCACGAAATCTAGATCCAAGCAGATCTACGAGGTCTTACGGATATTATTTCACCAAGGAAATAATAGCCGGAGGGATTGTTTCACCAAGGAAACAACCGCTCGAATCTCGGGATCAAAGACCAAGCTTTGATCCGGAGTGTAGCAACGTAGATATGAGATCTCAATCCTCTCGAACTCCTACCTTTTGCGATGCGGGTGCTCGCCAAGAATCAGATCCGAACGTCCAAGTCTTCAAGCCTTCAAAAACTCAAGCACGAGGTCTCAATCCGGCAGAGTTTCGGCTCTCCAAAAGTCCCCTCAAATGTTGAATCACCCCGCCTATTTATAGGCAACCAGATCTGTGCATTTTGCACAGATCTGGGCGGTCACCTCAGGGTGGCTCGGCTCTGGGCCGAGCCACCTCAGGGTGGCTCGGCTTTGGTCGAGCCACCCCGAGGTGGTTCGGGTTTTGCCGAGCCCCCTTGGGGTGTTTTCCGTCGTTCTCCGTCTTCCGGTTTTGTATTCAATTTGTCCGGACTTTGATTTGATAGTCCGGGTCTTTATTTGGCAGTAAATCCGCCTCGGTGTTTGAGTTCAAATCCATTTTGTTGTTGGACGACTCGTTGACTTTCTGAACCGTTGGATTGGTTCCACGCGCGAACGCATTCCGTTGCTTGCGTGCAATTCGCCTCGTCGCTCGAACGTCCGTTGATTTGTCGAATTATCGTGCCGAGCTGTGCAAAGGGACCTATAGGCAATTTTATACGCCTACAGATACCCCCTCCAAAGTGTTTCAGCCTCATTCTTTTATAGAAGAGTCTGGAATGCTTTGGATATGATTGCTCCTACCCTTAACCGGTGTAGCGGGACCTGGAAATGACCTCTGTTCTGAATTCCTTCAATCCTTCAGGCTATTTGGTGCTTTGTCGAATGTCTGTAAGGGTTCCGGTGCTGCATTTATTGTCTGACCGTTGTCGGAATTTAAACTTGAAGTCGATTCCTGATTTTCCAATCTTTAGCTCGTGCTTGTTGGTCCAACATATAACTGACCCTCGATTGTTGGCGTTGAGTCTTATTTGCGACGCATTGTCCGACGTCGTGTTATTGAGTTATCCTTAAGAATATTTTTAGAAAAATATTCTCCAGGAACTTCTCAACAAAAATAGGGAATAGTTTATACTCGTATACCTTATTGGAGTATTTCCGTGCCCAAAATGAGCTGAACCGGTGCCAAAAAAGGCAATAATTTGGCTCAAAAAATCGTCCGACCTTTCCGAATGTGTGGGAGAGGCAGGAATAAACCAAAGATTAATCCCTCGGTCGATTTGAAGTCGTTTCGATGCTTGATTCAGCCCCTTTTGAACTGATTTGGACTGGTCCGGTCTGGTTCAACCTGGTCCGATCTGGTTCAAGGCCGGTTCACACTATAAAAGGGTTCTTTTTCCTTTTCTTTTTCTTTTCTTTCTCCTCCTTCTAGGGCCGGCCCCCCCTTGACCTCTTTTTTTGATTTTCTCTTCCCTCAAGCATCTTTTCTCCCCCAAACCTTGATAGTTGTCCTAGATCTAGGCTTCCTTTTGATCTTGGACGGAAGAATCTCCCCAAACTTCCATATTTAGAATTTCTCTCAGGCCCCTCGAGCGTGTGGTTCAAGTTTTCTTAAAGATCTCATTTTTATTGGATTTCGAGCTTTTCTTCAGGTAAATCCTCCATGATCTTGATCTATTTCATATTTAATTTAATTTATGAAGTCGTGGGATTGCATGTAAGGGTTGAGGGTGTGATTTGACACCTCGAGCTTCTCTTTCCGGGGGGTAGAATTGATAAAAAGGTGATCTTTTTTTTAGATCTGATCCCTCAATTTATTTTGCAGCTCATTATGTCGCGTGCTTCGAGAGGTCGCTCCCCTGCTATGTCGGCTGATGGCGCGCCTCCCTCCTATGCTGGTGAGTTATTTTTGGCAATATTTGGAAATTTACAAATTAACCCCTTTTTTCTTAAAAATTTGCAAATTGGTCCTTTTACCCCACGTTGTTCTCCTTGGTGAGGCAATCGGGAAGAGCCTTGATTCTCCTTGGTGAGGATCGACGCTTTAAAGATATGTTTTGCTTGGTCAAAACCATATCTCAAAATAAAGGGGGCGATTTGAAGCTGCATTGTGCTTTATAAGGCAGGGATATATTATTAATATACCCTATCTTGTGATTGCACAATGTGACCAAATCATCTCACCTTTTATAAGGCAATGACTCTATCTTACCCATTTGTAAGATGAGTTCAATTTCCTTTTATAATTAGGACTAACATGTATTTAACTGTTTATTTCCAGTGGGGTACCCTTCTGGATCATTCTCGTCTCATGCAGTATATGGGCGTCGCGGCGAGTATTATTCGACTTCCGACGACCTTTCCCCTATTCCAGTTACTCCTCAGTTCGTTTTGGGCATGTCGACTGAGGTTGCCCAAGTGGTGAAGGAAGGTGGGCATCGAACTCTTAGACAGTTGATCACTGATGCACCTTTCGTGAAGGATGCCAGCTCTATTCAGCCTCTTCGGAAGAGCGATTTCTTATTTGGCGACTCTGTCAAAGACCCAGAGGCCGTGTTTATTGAAGCTGAGCAGTGGCTTCATAAGACTGGTAGTGGCTTCATCTATTTGCCGAAGATTCCTCGGCATTGTTCATTGACTGAGCTCAGGCGTCAAGCTGTGACACGGGAGATGTCGTAGCGATTGACGGAGGAGCATGAGAGCGTCCACTGTGGCTATATCACTCATCAAGCATTCCCTGGCTCGAGCAGGAGTCATATCACCGGATTGCATCCCGGAGCGTTGGGGCTAGATGCACCACCACGTAACGAGTTCCTTGCCATCGCTTCTACCTTGAGGAATCGCCTCGCTGTTCTAGGACGGGAGATGCCTGCGACGCGTCACAGGATTTATGGTTTGGTCCATTCTTTGGACAAGTTTTGGTGAACTCGCATGACGACATACGTCTTGAGCCGATGGAGCGAGGAGTTGCACACTTGTGGGTTATATGCAGCCGTTCGTACCACCATGTATGGCTTGCCTATCAGCGCGAGGCATTTCTGTGCTTTGTTCGAGCTTTATAATCCAGATTCGAACACCTTTCTGACCAGGCAAGGGGAGTTGGGCTTGGCTCTTCACGAGATGCACAGGATTTCTGGCTTGCCCATGGGACAGATGCTATACCAGGAGTACTTTCCCTCTAATCATGAATTGGACCAGTTGAAGGATCGTATGCCCGATCGCTATAAGACTCTATGGGATCTCACTTGTCACTATCACATTGCTTTGGCGCAGTCTGAGCCTTTAGCAAAGAGGACCAAGGCATCTGTGAGTCTGAAGCAGTTTGCAAATTACTTGTTCAAGAATCTGGAGAGCAATTCTGGCGAGGCTATTTGTGAGTTGGCCCCACTTACTCCCTCAGAGGTGAACAGTCTGTTGAAGAAGATTGACACCCATTCTTATACCACTAGCAGTCTTGAGGGTGGTTTTCCTGCAAGGACCAAGTTCAAATCCTTCTTATGGCATGCGACCGCACCGATTCGACCGATGACTCTTCTTGCTGGTTATCTTGCTATTTGGTTAAAGAAGTGTGTGGTTCCCTATCAGTCTGGCGACGCCTTACCCTTGGAAGTGCTCTATCCAGCAGTTCAGCTCGCCTACAAGAAAGAACTTTCACTTCTTCCGATAATGGTGGCTGACATTCATCGAGGACTTCGACAGCTTTCTGGTGCCTTTACACGGAAGGAAAGTGATTTGCCAGGTCAGATTCCCACCATTAAGACGGAGCTCCCGTATACTTATTTGATGGCTTGGTTTGTCCTTCACCGTTCGGATATGATGTCAGTACCGAGCGCCACAGACCACTCCGTTCCCCTACTACAGTTGCTTGAGAATGGCAAGTGGGAAGGGCGCGGATTTTCTGAGATTAGACAGCAGCTGTAGGTCCACAAGTGTTGGACATTTTCCACTTACTTTCCGTAGTTCTCTGGCCGATACGGCGATTGTTTGATAGATGAGGAGAGGCCAAGGGAGTATCGCACTCACTTAGACATCGGCTGCTTCAACTGGCTAGTGAACATTAGGCCGGGTTATCTGACTTTTCTAGTGAGGGATCAGTGCTTCATAAAGCCATATCTACCCTGTCGATTCGCTCGCCAGTTTGGCTATGACCAGCTTTATGTCGGGAACCCTCGACAGCAGCTTCGGGCCCACGGCGGTCTGGTGGATGGTCTCCGTGCTTGGTTGTGGACCGTGACTGGCTGTACTGGTGCTAAGTTCATTCTACCGAGTGCTGATCGGTAGTTGAACCTCACTTTTTTGAGCTGCAAGTGGTTGCTAGCAGCCAACAAGACTATCCCCGTGAAGCCGATTGCAAAGCTAGAGGCCGAGGAAGCTTCTCAGGTTGATTCTCGTAGGATTTGGGAGAACGCTCGGTCACAGAGGACGCAGAGTAAGACTCGTCGGATTGATGAAGAGGGACAGAGGACATTCCTTTCGGCAGACGAGGCTTCAGGCGGAGATCCTGAAGATTACGATGACTTTTCCGAGCGAGGTTAATTATTCATCTTTTTCTTCTGCTTTTCAGAATTATTAAAGCTGACAATGGTTTGATGTTTCAGGGACCATTGGTGACCAGGAAGAAGAGTTCCGCCCTCCTCCCCAGGCGAGACCTTCGATTATTGTCCCTGCTGCTAGGCGGAAGAGATTAGCCCGCAAGCCGCGTGTAGCTTCCCGAGCCTCTGATATGGACTTGGCTGGTGATGATCCTGCTAGTGACGGAGGTAACATCCACCCTGTAAACCATTCTCTCGGTTATTCAGAACATTGACTCATGCTTTTCCATCTCTATACAGGAGAACGTGGAGAGAGCGAGATGAGTCCCAATCCCGTTCCTATATCTCCTGGTGAGTCTGACCCCCTGCCCCATGTAGAGAGGCCTACAGGAGTTGCTGACATTAGGGAAGACGTCAATGTAGGACCTGATTCCGCGAATCCAGGTACATCTACCATTGACAATGTATCTTTTAGATGGCACACAAAGGAATTTGTGCATCCTCTAATTGTCTCTGTACTTCTTGCTCCTTCAGATAACTTGCAGGAGGCGAACGTGGATTTTGGAAATAAAGAGACTAATGCACCTGTAAAAGGTAACTCATTTCTATTGGTTGTAGTCTCTTCATTCTTCTTTGGTACTTATATTCTCGTGTGTCAGACTTCTCGATTGATGATTTTGACGGGGAAGGCTTGTTTGCGAATACACCTATGCTGCATTTCATGTATAGCTCCCCTCAGATTGATGACCAGCTACCTAGAGACATGTTTCCTGAGTCCACATTCGCTAGAAATCCTGAGGACGGTTCCTTTGAAGGTATGTGCCTCTTTCTAAGTTGATTATAGGACTAGCCAATTTTGACTAATGCAGCTATAATGTAATGCCTTTGCGAATTCCGTTTTGAATTTGACAGGAGCTTTTGTCGAGAATGATCCTGTTGAGCCGGCTGTGAGACCAACTACACCAGTTGGTACACCTGCAGCCGTTACATCTCCACTACCCCCAGCGACTCAAGAGGGTATGAATTAAGCAACTGAGAATTTTATTTATTTTCTCCTCAAAGCATTTTTGACGGGTTTCTTCTTTTGTGTAGGGCCTTCTTCTCGGCTTCATACCCTAGTAAAGGAGTTGCTATCAGACGACGATCCTGAGAAGATCGTTCTCTGCATAGAACTTCGCTCCTTATTCTCCTTCATGAATGCTATGATTGGCAAGCTCTTCCATAGTGGACTACTTCTTCGCCAATTCAAGCCTTTTCTTGATTCGAAAGTCAATTTGATAAGGGGAGCAGGATATCCAGATTTAGCACAGGCCATAGTTGATGACCTCGACTGCTTGGAACATGAGCTTCAGATGTTTCGTGAGCTCCGAGATGCAGGCGCTTCCTCATTTATTACTGCTGAGCTGGATACCCACTTACAGTCACTGCGCGAGACTCAGATTCTTGCTAAGCTTGAGATTCAGATGCAGCGAGACCGAGTGGATCGAGTTGAGACCGGCCTTGCTACCAGATTATCTTCACTTGCCGAGCTCGACTTTTCCATTACCTCTTGTGAGACCAAGATAGACCGGCTCAGAAGAGAACTCCGCGAAGAAGAGGAGACTTTGGGTATTCTTCAGATGACAAAAGCACAGGATCAAAAACCTGCACGGCTTTGTCTGATGAGTTGAAGTCCTTGAAGCAGAAGCTAGTCGAGACAGAGGAGACTGCTGCGAAGACTTCGACCGCTACCGAGGAGTCCATTAGAGCTGAACTTAGGCAAGCTTATGATGAGAAGCTTTCTAAGATCAGTCAGCAGATTTTTGGTCATGGGCTTGATGTATGATTTTGTTTGCTGTGTACTTTGACTTTTGGTTCTCTTAGTGAAACTGGTTTTCATCTTTATCTTTATTATGATTCCTCATTCCATTTGAAATGATTGACCATAATACTCACAGGATTTTTGGCAAACCCCCAGCCATCAACGGGTTTGATGAGCCTTTACCGACTACCGTTTGAGTCGGGCTAGCATGCGGATTGTTTAAATCCGTTCGCATGTAACGTTGCGCTCAGAGATTGAATTCTCTGAGACTTTGTGCTATGATGTCGAATACATAGACTTCGCCATTGTTACGGGAATAGGCTACCCGGTGACATGTGTTAGGTGTTGACTTTAGGATTTTTGGCTAACCCCCAGCCCTTAACGGATTTGATTAGCCTTTATCGACTACCGTTTGAGTCGGGCTAGCATGCGGATCATCTAAATCCGTTCCGCACGTGACGTTAAGCTAAAAGAGTTAACTCTTTTAGTGCTACGATATTGAATACGTAGACTTCGTCTTTCTCCTGTGAAAAGACTAAACAGCAACGTGTATGAGGCGTTGACTTAGAATTCTTGGTAAATCCTCAGCCTTTAACGGATTTGATGTGCTCTTACCGACTACCGTTTGAGTCGGGCTTACATGTGGATTGTTTTAATCCGTTCCTCATGTGACGTTGTGCTAAAGGAATGAACTCCCTTAGACTTTTTGCTACAACTTCGAATATGTAGACTTCGCAATTATTATGGGAATAGGCTACCCAGCAACGTGTATTAGACGTTGGCTTATCCCTACTTAGGCTTTGTAGGTGTAAATTTCTGATTTTCCCGGGAAAGGGGAGGGATTTCGTTTGTATTTATAAGAAAGCTTATTACAAACTAAATCAATCTGAATTACAACAGAAGCGGAGGGAATGCCCTCCTTGTTTATATTTGTGGGGACTTTACGGTAGCTACAGGATGCTTCGCCCGGTGCTCGCGCCGGGTCTGCTTCCCTTGGACGGTTCGACCGAGGTTGTTAGAGAGCTTCAGTACTCAGTAGAAGCTCCGGGCGAAAGGAGTTCGAATCCTCTAGTTCGCCGGCGATCGGAGCTCGGAGTTTGGAGATTTTCCGATTAGCTGATCGATGTTTTTCTCCGGTCTCTCCATCTATCGATCTATCTCCTTTCTCTTTAGGTTGCTGTAGGAAGCTCTTTTTAAGTGGGAGGGGGACAGTCCAGATGTCCCTTGGACCATGGGATGTGACCATGCACTGTTCAAAGACATCCTATTGTCCCCTGTACAACAAATGGTTGCTTGTGGGGATACAGGTCGCGTCACGTCGTATAGGAGTGGGAAAGCCCCTCCTCGTACTCGTGACAGTGACTACCAGGCACTCGAGTGGATTTGGATATCTCATCGAACGCCGATGGCTCTGACCCTTCGCTCGGGGCGCGGCGCGCTGCATTTATGTGGATGCAGACGGCTCTGGCA
>BQKN01066610.1:85717-104905 GCA_022839385.1 Asparagus kiusianus | reverse complement strand
TCTTTTTCTTATTTTTTGATTCTCATTGTAACCGGCTCTTATAAAAAGACCGGATCTTTGTAACGCATAAAGTTGTTAACTAAGATAGCAATGACATCAATGAAGAAAGCTACGAATTTTCCCGCGAACAATCTGGCGACCACAGTGGGAGCCACCGATCTCGCCGACGAGATCGTTGCGTCGCAGCCGCGGATCCCGATCCCGGTCGTGGAGGAGGTCGAGTACGAGTTCGACCAGCAAAAGTTCGAGGAGTACGTGTCCTCGTCCGGATCAACCTCCTCCCGCAAGTCCAAGTCTCCAAAGTTCTCCTCCAAGAGAAAAATTCATTGGTACGAAGAAGTTGAAGCTGCCAGCGAAGATCTTGCCCCGTTTGATGCCGAAGCTGCATCGGGTGAGATCTCTCCTTCCAACCAGGTCAGATCCGCTCTGGCCAAATCTTCCGTTGCTGAGGGCGTAGCGACTCTCTCAAAGAGAGCCCGTCAAAGGCAACGTCAGCGCCTTGCGAAACAAATCGCAAAGGCAATGGAATCTGTAGACGGGATCCGTTACAACACGGATCTGAAGAACAGAAGAGGCAAACAGCCTCAACAACAGACGAATGGCAACTCCTCCAAGCCGCCAACGAACGAATGGATCCGCGTCAAACGGAACCGTTCAACCCTGGAGGAACGCATTCGGAAGCGCCGCGCACTCTCAGCGCAAGCACGGGCTCAAGTCCAAGAAGCCCGTAGAAGGTTGCAAAAGGAGATGGCCAAGAAGCCGTCACCAACCCGCCAAATATGGAAGCCGAAGTCTGAAACAGCAACTCAGGCTAAGGAACAATCAATACAACCTTCGAAGCAGGTTCAACCTCTGGCGAACCAAACGAAATCGCCGGGAAATCACACAGGACCATCCCGAAGAAGGAGGTCAGTTCTGGAACGCCTCGGCCCAATTCCCGATGAAAGAAGCAAGGCCCCAGTTCAAGAGCGTTTGGGCCCGATGAAGAAGCCCCGAATGAATCAACATGCTGGGGGTCGTTGTCACTTTCAGCATGACAAGGAGTTCACGGCGCCCGAGCGCACTAACTTGCACATTGAAGTTCGGGAGCCCGTTGAGAATTCACGCCCACAAAGGCGCGTTTCGAGGCGAGTGACTCTCGAAAGTCCAAATAAGGCAAATTACTCCCAGAAGGAAACGTTGTCGTCCGATGACGATGACGTTATACCTGGGAAGTCGTTCCAACACACGATAAGTTGCTCCGAATTCCAAAATGACGAGCTATACTATCGTGCTGGGGGTACGAACAAATCCAGAAAAAGGAATCCCCAGAGGATAGAGACTCAATGCCCCTGTGCCAAGCTCATTCGGGTGGTACTGTCGGGATGCAACTGTGTCGAGGCAGTCCCCGAAAGAGTCTCGGTATTCGAAAGGCTCAGCATTAAAACGCCAAAGCCAAGGCCTAGACGTTTCCGACGAAGGAGAGCGGTGATTGAAGACGGAGAATTTCCAAAAGTCACCGCTAATATGACCAACAAGGGGACATTGGCACGGGATGATCTCGAGTCAATTCTGAATGCATCGCGGAGTCTAACCCGTTTGCGGTCCGGAGCCATCTCACGAAGAACGTATGGGAGGGTTCGGATAAGCTCACCTTCAGAAGATGAGGAATCAGATGCATGCTCTACGGTTGCGTCTGATAACACCGTATCCAGCGAAGGAGAACCCCGCGAGTCATTCATGATCAGCGCGGAACAAGTGGCCAAGATGCTTGAAGAAGCCATGGCTAAACAACAGGAGACCTTCAGGCTCGAGATGCAAATGGCCATGCAGACCATGAGGGAGATGCATGAGCAGCAAATCCAGGCACTGAGGAACCAGCAAGGCGAACCAAGCCACCGTAATCAGGTTGTTCAAGAAGTTTAGCATACGGATACGGATGAAACTCGCAATGCCGATGACCCTCCCATCAACGCAGGGGGTGGTAATGAGGATGCCAACGAAGATACAGGTGAAAACTTGAAGATCAAAAGCCTCGAGAGCAAAATCAATACCTTGATGTCAGCTCAAGAGGTGAAGAAAACGGGTATTCCTTGTCCATACCCAAGGGAGTGGGATTCAATCCCCTATCCGGCGAAGTTTAGTCTAATCAACTTCACGCCGTTCGATGGGAAAGGTTCCCCCACCCAGCATTTGATTTATTTCAAATCGCACCTGGGTGTTATCTCCGGCAATGAGCCTCTGATGGTGCGGTCTTTCGTTGGCACTCTTCGTGGAGCCGCCTTCGATTGGTACCGCCACCTCAAGCCAGGTAGCGTGAGCAGCTGGGACGATATGGAGACAAAATTCCTCGCTAACTTCTTCGACGACGACACCGAGATATCCATCGGAACGTTGCTCGACGAGAAACAAAAGGACGGGGAGTTAGTCGAAACCTTCGTCAAGAGGTTCCGGAACAAAGCATTGAATTGCCGGGACCCAATCACTGAAGAGTTCATCCTTCAAACTTGCCACAACAACCTCGCATTGGACGTGTTGGAAGCAATAGGAACAGCACCGTCCAGCACTTGGAAAGACTTGAAGGTCCGAGGGGAACAAGCCGAACGCTTCCTCCGAAGGAAGAAGGCCGAGAGGGGTCAATCAACGACGAATCCTCCGAACTCAAACTTCGCCTCCCGTGGTAAAGGGAAAACACCTGCAGCAGCTGTTGATGCCAATCAAACGTCACAACAGCAGTCCCGGAGACAACAGAAAACTTCGGATCAGAGGCCTCAAAAAGAGTACTCCTTCAAGGACGAAGATGTTCCAGCCATCTTCGAATCGCTCCTTAAAAATAACAAGATCAAGCTCCCGCCGATCACGAATCAGGAGGAAGCTGACAACACTGCGGATCCGAAGTACTGCGCATACCACAGGAGGATCCTTCATCCCACCAAGGCCTGCTTTACTCTGAAGAACAGTATCCAGACCTTGGTTGAAGCCGGCGTCATAACGTTGGAGTAAGCCAGTCAAGAATGGCGAAACTCCAGTGGGTGCACGAGTATAAATTGTATCCCAAACCTCCGACCGGTATAAGAGGTTAAACTGCTCCCTGATACTCCAATAGGTATATGAGTCTAAACTATTTCCTTTCTTCCACGGGAAGTTCCTAGAGAGTGCCATGCGTGGTGTTCTTAAGGATAACCCGATCGTGCATCTAATTCAATGATACACCCAGTTTTGCAAAGAAAGCTGGGGGTGGATAATTCATGTAACGGCAAGTTCCCGGAAGAATGTTAAATGTAATATTCTTAGGGATAACCCGGTCATGATGAATAAAGTGATAAAACACTAAACTCTTATTTTTTTGAACACTCTTTTGCTGAGATGAAAGCCGATCACTTCGTTGGATCGCTTTTCCCTCATAAAACTTTCAGTAGTGTTTGATGACTCATAGTCTCCACCACACAATTCCCACTTGGTCAAATCTATAAAAGTTAGGACCAAAGCCAAATTCCCCTCTCGATTCCTTCCAATGAACGAGAGGTCCACTTTCAAATCGAGCGATCAAACCTTCCTACGGTTAGGATCGTCTCAAATCTCCCTTGGTCAAACCTATAAAAGTTAGGGCCAAAGCCAGATTCCCCTCTCGATTCCTTCTATGAACGAGAGGTCCACTTTCAATTTGAGCAATCAAACCTATAAAAGTTAGGGTTGCTTGAATCTTTTCGATTCTCGGAATGGAGATCCCACTTCTAGTTTCACCTTTCTGGATTCTGGGGGTGGAGATCCCATCCCGAGTCTCCTTCGCATCTGAAGATAGAATATAAAATTCTTCCTCTTCAGCTTTGGGAGATAGAATATAAAATTCTTCCTCTCCCGCATCGGGTTCGTCTTTGCCCCAAGAAAAGACACCACCTCTTCAATCCTCAAAATTCGTGCCTCACCGGTACGGGAAATTTTATCCCGAAACCTAAACAGGGATAAGTCTGCGCCTAACACGCGCTGCCGGTTTAGTCTTTTACCGATTGAAAAAGACACCAGAGTTTGATTCTGGGGTATTTTATCCTGAAACCTAAGTAAGGATAAGTCTGCGCTTAACACGCGTTGCCGGTTAGTTCTTGACCGTTAAAAAGTACATCCGTCCGCATATTCAACATTGCGGCAGGTTGTTATTAATAATACCGAAATCCATGCCTCACACGCATGGGGAATTTCATCCTGAATCCTAAGAAAGGATATGCCGATGCCTAACACGCGTCGCCGGTTTAGTCTTTTTCCGATTGAAAAAGACACCAGAATTCGATTCTGGGGTATTTTTATCCCGAAGCCTAAGTAGGGATAAGTCAACGTCTAATACACGTTGATGGGTAGCCTATTCCCATAACAATGGCAAAGTCTACATATTCAAAGTTGTAGCACAAAGTCTCAGAGAATTCAATCTCTGAGCACAACGTTACATGCGAACGGATTTAAACAATCCGCATGCTAGCCCGACTCAAACGGTAGTCGGTAAAGGCTAATCAAATCCGTTTAAGGCTGGGGGTTAGCCAAAAATCCTAAAGTCAACGCCTAACACGCGTCGCCGGGTAACCTATTCCCGTAACAAGTGGTAAAGTCTATGTATTCAACATCATAGCACAAAGTCTAAAGGAGTTCATTCCTTTAGCACAACGTCACATGCGGAACGGATTTAAACAATCCGCATGTAAGCCCGATTCAAATGGTAATCGGTGAGGGCATGTCAAATCCGTTGAAGGCTGAGGATTTGCCAAAAATCCTAAAGTCAACGTCTAACACACGTTGCTGTTTAGTCTTTTCACGGGAGAAAGACGAAGTCTACGTATTCAATATCGTAGCACTAAAAGGGTTAACTCTTTTAGCACAACGTCACATGCGGAACGGATGTAAACAATCCGCATGCTAGCCCGACTCAAACGGTAGTCGGTAAAGGCTCATCAAATCCGTTGAGGGCTGAGAATTTGCCAAAAATTCTATAAATACGAGTCATTGACGCATCAATTCTATGGATTGGTCTCGTGATTCGAGTATCCGCCACGCTCCAATACCTTAAGAGCTTAAACTGTGTATACTCCAGCAGACGTACGAGTATAAACTGTGTCAAACGTCGAACAGCGTATTACAATGAAGCCTGGACGCCGGACAACGCGTCGCAATGAAGCTCAAACGCCGGACGACGCCGTCAATCGATGATCAGTTCTATGTTGAAGCAACCAACTCGAGCTAAAAGTCAAGAAATCAAAAATCGGTTTCAAGTTCAAAATTCCAACAACGGTCAGACAATAAATGCAGCACCGGAATCCTCACAGGCGTTCTACAAAGCACTGAATGACCTGAAGGAATCGAAGGAATCCAGGACAGAAGCCACTCCAAAGTCCCGTTATACCGACTAAAGGTTGCGACAATCACATCCAAAGTATTCCAGACTCTTCTATAAAAGAACGAGGCTGAAATACTTTGGAGGGGGTATCTGTAGGCGTATAAAATTGCCTATAGGTCCCACAATACAGCTCGACGATGCCGATTCAACAAATGAACCATCGGGCGACGTATCCAAGCACGACCGTTATCCCGCCAACGCCGAAGCCAAGCCATACGCAACGGAGCAGGTTAACGAGGCGACGAAGCCAATAAATCGCACCCAAGTAGTGGAATGCATCCACTCGCACGCGGAATCAAACCAACGTTTCGGGGAATCACCGAGTCATCTAAACAAGAGCGAACTCGGTGATATAACGATCGAATCAAGATTGGTTTCGGACTCGAACTCAGAAGTGGGTTTACTGCCAAATCAGGAATCGGATCAAAACGAATCGAATCCGAACAAGTCAACCACACAACCGAATCGAAGTCCAAATCAACAACGAATCAGAACCGGAAACACCGGAAAACCCGAACGACGAAACCAAAACACCCGAGGGGGCTCGGCACTGGGCCGAGCCACCTCAAGGTGGCTCGGCCTAAGCCGAGCCACCCTGAGGTGGCTCGGTGGCCGAGCCACCCCAGGGTGGCTAGGCAATGTTCTGTGCACGGGGCACAGTTTTGAGCGCCTATAAATAGGCCTTGTGCTCATTTGTTTCGGAGGTTGGATTTTGGAGGAGGCGAAGCCCTGCTGGATTGAAGACTCAGATCTAAACAAGATCAAAGCTTTGAAGGCTTCGGAGACTTGGACTTCCAGATCCGGTGCTCGGCGATCGTCAACGCCAAATAAGGTAGGAGTTCGAGGGAATCGGATCTGAGATCTACACGATCACACTCCGGATCTAAGCTTGGTTCTTAGATCCCGAGCATCGAGCGGTTGTTTCCTTGGTGAAACAATCCCTCCCGGCTATTATTCCCCTGGTGGAATAATACCCGTCATATCGTGTAGATCCGACCGGATCGAGATCACGCGGTGGTCCACGGCAAACAACCCCGGCGCAGGCAAAGAACCCACACAAAGCGAGTGACCGCAAAACAGGAGCTCGCGATTCGTTCGACAAACAAGGATAAAAATTGTAATCTTTCTTTTTCTTATTTTTTGATTCTCATTGTAACCGGCTCTTATAAAAAGACCGGATCTTTGTAACACATAAAGTTGTTAACTAAGATAGCAATGACATCAATGAAGAAAGCTACGATTTTTCCCGCGAACAACTACAAAAGTATATTTTAAGTCCAAATAAGAACCAGTTCCTAATATCAACCTAAAATGCCCAATTATTTCCACATCTACCGATTGACCGTCGCCCACAAAGATGTGTCTTTTAACATCACTTAGCTTTCGGTAGCTCAGGCAATCCTGCATAGAAACACTTATGTGAGTAGTAGCACCAGAGTCTAACCACCAAGTGTTTCTAGGTACTGAAGCTAAATTAACCTCAGAACAGACCAAAGTAAGGAATGTACCCTTATTAGAACGCCAGGCGTGATATTTGGTACAATCCTTCTTTACGTGTCCAGGCTTGTTACAGAAGAAACAATCCTGATTATCCTTATGTTGTTTCTTCTGAACTGGACCCTTAGCAGCTTCATTATCATTCTTTCTTTTCTTGCTCTTATCCTTAGAGGCATAAGCCAAATAAGCACTTTCTGTCTTATCTTGCTTCAACCTTTCTTCTTCTTGCACACAGTATGAAATAAGCTCATTTAGAGTCCATTTCTCCTTTTGGCAGTTATAACTGACCTTGAACTGACTAAACTGTGCAGGAAGAGACAACAAAACCAGATGTACCAATAACTCATCACAATGATCGAGTTTAAGCGCCTTAAGTTTCGAAGCAATATGAGACATTTACATAATATACTCCCTGGTATTTCCTTTGCCCTTATACTTCATTGAAATCAAGCGAGCTAAAAGCGTGTTTGTTTCTACCTTATCGTTTTTCGCAAAATACTTCTTAATTTTTGCAAGAAAATCTTTAGCCTTAGTAATCCCTTCGGATTCTATGCCCCTGAAGGCTTCCGGAACGTCACGCTTAATGATCATTAGACTCATGTGATTTGAACGCCCCCACTTCTCATACTCCTTCTTAACATCAGGAGAGCTATTCGCATTGAGAGGTTGGGGTTGCTCAGTTCTTAATGTAAGGTCTAGATCCATGCAGCCAAGAACAATTAATATGTTCTCTTTCAAAACCTTAAAATTTGTCCCATTGAGCATGGGATTGAGTTGATGTTAGCAGAAATTGTTGCAGCAGATGCATTAGCTGAAATAAACAAAAGATACTCACATTATTAACCGTAATCAATAAAATTCAAATAATGATAAATCACATCTCAAGATATCTGGCACAACATTAATATCAAGTCTTTGAACAGTAATATTAACTTGTAAGTGATACCTTGTTACAATGATCAAACATTGACAATAACTCATGTCAAATAATAAAACTATCTTTGGATCGATTCATTATTCATATGTAAACCGCATAATTGTCACACGTTTATCATCGCAGATGTGTATGCAGTCTAAATAAATATTAACCTTCCTTTGGGCCGATTAAATATTTACACGAAAGCATACACACAAACATCTCACATTCCTCATGAACAATCTACACAAGAGAGGTTATTTTGGTAACTTTTTGTTTCAATTAAACAATTGGAATGAGAGACAACCTTAATACCTTAGTGCCATAATATTTAAATTAAATAATTGATTAACTATCAAATTAAATTTAAATTAAATTAAATTAAATTAAATTAAATTTTCATAGCTTAAATAGGGCCTCATTGCTTAATTAGTTAAATTAAGCATACTAAAATTAGGCCCAAAACCAAAGAGAGTTAAGTAGGCTGTGCCCTAACTCAAATTGTCTGCAGCCTTCTTCTTTCACCCGACGAAAAAGAAGAATAGTAAAACGAACGCAAGGTTCGTTTGAGAACGAACGCGGGGTTCGTTTGAAGTGAGCAAGAGACTTGCCTGAGGATGAACACGGGGTTCGACTTGAGAATGAACGTGAGGTTCGACTTGAGAACGAACGCGAGGTTCGACTTGAAAACGAACGTGAGGTTCGACTTGAGAACGAACGCAGGGTTCGATTGAAGCTTTCAAGCCTCGCCAAAAAATTAAGGTAACCACCTCGTTAATTTCCACACATTTTCACACGCACGAACCCCATGAGGTTTTAATCTGAAACCGCTGCCGCCATTGCTCCCGCACCCAAAGGTCGAAACCTTAGGGTTTCCTGACGCCGTCATTGCCGTCGGAGTCGAGAGCGAGGCCGCCAGCAACACTTCGTCGGCGAGGAGTATGGGGACCGACGACCAAACAAAAATAGATCCAAAAAATTCCTCGATTTTATTTCAAAACCAGATCCAGAATCGGAAAAACAAAGGATAACTTCTTGATCCAGATCCCAAAAAAATCGAAGAAAAAGCCCAAAATTTTTTAAAATTTACTGTTCATGGAACTTTACTGTTCATGGAACTTTACTGTTCATCCGTGAACAGCTCTGAGAAAAACCAGAGATTTAAGATAAAAAAAACCCAATTTTAAAACTTAAACCCCTAAGAATTAATCACGGGTGGCTCTGATACTACTTGTTAGATCTAAATATCTGAGATCTAATCCATAAAACCATGATTAATTCAAAGAGAATAAACAACAACAAAGAGAGCGGAAGCTTATACTTGAATCCATTGTTTGGATTTGCACAGATCTGAATTAGGGTTTGATCTTCTAATCTTGAGGGTCTCTCCTTTAGAATCTCTTTAGATGGGGATTAAAAGAATAGAGAATGTAACCCTATATTAGGGACCATAACCCCTTATTTATAGTTATTGTACTTTTATAATTTGGCCCCTCATCAAATTATAATTACAACCTGGTCACATTTAGCCCATGACATATTTAAATACCCATTGACCCAATTACCTAATTGATCACTTTATGCGTGTCAACTGAAAGATAGCAACACACACTGATATAACATATGTGCCCACAGATAGATTTAATTAGATTTAAATCCAACATCACATGCATTATAGATAATCCCCCTCACAAAACCCCATATATTACACACAAGCCCTCCAAATCTACAAAAAAGCCTTCTGAACTTCTGTAAGTCATAGAATGATCCTCAGAAAATAAACCATAATTACAATTTACCCCTGGAAAAATACATAACTTGCAATTCGGTCCAGAACTTGTAGTTTACTCCCTAAAAAACTGCCAAAATTACAATCGTAACCAGTTTTTGCAATCCTATCTAAAAATTGTAGTTTACTCCTTTTGAAAAACCAGAATTTCAGCTCCAGTCCAGTTCTGTTCAGAAATTACACAAAAGACCCTAGCAGTCCAGAATTGTAGAAAAGAACTAGTTATATCTAGAAATTACAGAAAAGACCCTGGAAGTCCAGAATTGCAGAAATGACCATCACAGTCCATAATTGCAGAAAAGACCCATTTTTAGTCCAAAATTGCAGAAAAGACCAAGATCTATCTAGAATTGCAGATATTGTGCTTTAGTCCCTAAGATACAGAAATATTAGAAATTGTGATTCAACCGTCTGTAAAATTTAGAGATTGCAAATTATAATTTTGTCTCTAAACTTCCATGAATTGTAGATTGATCTCTCAAAATATCAAAAATTCAAAGATAAATTCGAGAAGATACGAAAGTCCCCAAACTCGACATTGACTTTACGGCGTTAAACTGGATAAAATTTCAAATTTAACCTCTAGTCATTAAATTGGGTAAAATTTCAAAATTGACCTCTACATCATTAAACTGAATAAAATTCTGTTGATATCATTTATCTAGTAGGGGGTTTGGGTGTGGATTATTAAGGGTGTTAGGGTCCTCAATCTTATTCAGACGGCTGATTCTTGAGTCGAGAGTCTTATCATATACATGAAGAACACGTAAGAGATCGAAGTTGGGATCTCCAGTGGTTCCTCTGACAATCAAGTCAATAGAGAGCTTCAATGGGGAAGAAGGAGAGTTAAGTGTTTAGTTTTTTTAGTAAGAAAATTGCTTACTCTAGGCAACAGACAATAGTTTCCCTTTATAGCAGATCCAAAGGGTATAGAGTAATTTCGGCCAAGTCTAAGCAGGCAGCTCAATCAACATTTATTTTATATGTGTTGGCTCCAGAGGAGGATGAGTCACCCAGGCATTTAATATGAGGGTGATGGAGAGTGCATAGTGCTAACGAGGTCCGATGAGTCATAAAAATTTTCGAGACTGGAGAAATAATAACTTTAATCACGTATTTAATGTGATGACAGTCGACTGTCGGCAAGGGGCCTGAGGACACACCACCTCTCGACACGTCTCCCTGGAGAGTCAACAAGTGACGTCTTTCGTCCCGATCTCTGCGAGTGTGTTGATAAGTACCGCCTTTTTAGTCGGCTTTGAAAGTTGTTGATCCTGCCTCATAGAGTAATGGAGTAAGGTCAGCTCAAAATAGGGTGTTCGAGTGAGAATGTCTCTTGACTCAGCCCTTCTTGGGATGAGTTGTGCTCATGCTGCTTGAGTTGTCCTGACTAGGGCGAAGCCGATCTGAGGATTAGTTAGCATGGGACACGTGTCGACTCTAGAAGGACTAATACTTAGGTTATTTATAGGATATAACAAATTTCAAAATTGACCTAAACATCATTAAACTGGAATAAGTTTCCAAATTTAACATCTACGTCGTTAAACTAATAATATATTTAATTTGACCTCCATGTCGATAAACTGGACAAAACTCAAATTTGACCTCTAAGTCACTAAAAACTGGACAAAATTTCCAAATTTGACCACTATATCGTAAAACTAGATAAATTTCCAAATTCGACCACTACATCGTATTACTGGATAAATTTCCAAAGTTGATATCTACATCATTAAACTGGGTAAATTTCTAAATCCGACCACTACATCATTAAACTAGAGCAAAATATCAAATCCGATCACTACGTCGTTAAACTAGAGAAAAATATCAAATTTGACCTCCACGTTGATAAACTGGACAAAATTTCAAATTTGACCTCTACCTCGCTAAAAAGGACCTAATTTCCAAATTTGATCTCTACGCCGTTAAACTGAAATAAAATTTGAATTTGACCTCTACGTCGTTAGACTGGAATAAATTTTCAAATTCGACCTCTACGTCGTTGAACTAGGCCAAATTCAAAATTTGACCACTACGTCGTTAAACTGGAACAAAACTCCAAATTTGACCTCCATGTCACTAAACTAGGTTCAAAATCCAAATTCAATTTGACATCTCCAAGTCAAACCCAAACCCAGATTTCAATGACCACATCTCTAGTCTAGGATTTTACATGAAAATCTGTACCCCAGGGGTATGCCCCTGGTTAAGCCATGTATATGATTATTTAAAAAATAATAAGATTATTGTACTTTCTTGCTTTGGGAATTTTCTGCTGTTTTTAATTACTTTCATTGACTCTTAATCAAAGGTTCATTTCATCAATAAGAGTAAGTAACAATAGACTCTTGAGTCTATTAGAAACCATAAACTCACATAAAAACAAAACCCTCTCCCGTAGGGTGAATTTGACGGAATCGATATACAAGATAAAGTTATCTATCTTAATTAGATGCACTTATACGCAACTAGTTGAGATAGGCAATTTTGACCCCACAATAACACACTAATAGGAATTTTAGTTGTTCATCTTCAAGACATGAGAACTGCAAAAGAGAAATTTCTTCCTGAAAAGAGTCAGCTTGGGATACATATCATCATACAAATTGTGTGCATCTTCAAAATTGCACTAGCACTGTAGAAAAGTTTGTGGAAAGAACATATACATATTGCAGCCAATTATGCAATGTATAACCAGATCATGCAAACAATATACATATTACCTACACAATATGCCGAAAGCATAGTGTATTTTCTTTAAATGCAACAAATTCTCCTATGTTCAAAATGGTTCATACAACTACATCAATTTTCTATAAAACATTGTAATCTCTTTCAACTTTTGAACACATACAAGTGATCAGAATATACATAAGAGACCCGTGAGTTCATCTGGTCACATAATTTCATCTTATGTGATGGGATTTGTTACAACTTTCATCCCTTTCCATAGCAAAGAATGGGAAGAATGCATGATAGAGTAAGTTGAAAATTTAGCACAGGTTAAGATTACAAGGAAAAATCGAAACTTTCGAGCTTGTTCTGAATCTGCTGTAGAATTGTACAAAAGATGAAGAACAGTAACCTAACCTATCCATGTATACATACAGGTTGCCCTTTGCGCAACTCCACAGTATTGAATCACCAAAGTATATTTAACCTCTAGGAGAAGAACAAAGAAGAAGATTAATCCGCCATGCTACGCCCACAATATTGCACTGGGTATTGTAATACTTAGGGATTCATTTGTGGTGGTAATAGGAAGTGCCTGATTGTTGTTATCAAAGAAAGAAAGAATAGTGCAATGTTGAGATTGAGCGGAAACTTCATTTGATTGAAACCTGAAACAAGTATTTCCTATTTTTGGTGAATGAATGCAAACAAGATAAATCCTATTTTGCGAGAACCTGAACAGGGCATAGTTGTCAGATACTTTAATATGTAAATGTGAACACTAGAATATAACATCCAATTCCAGATCTGGAGGATATCAGTCCTATGTTGTAATGAAATAAAAGTTGATCATATAACAAAGCAGAAGCAAAACCTAGCAATATCAAAACCTGAAACACCGTGAATGTATATAAAGCTTATTCTTTTGGTGTGTCACCTTTGTATTTCTGAGTTATGACAAGGGTTTCTAATGTTTAGAAGATAACATCATTTAGGTGGTTAAATGATGCTTCGATAGGTTTACGAAAAACAATATCTATTACCACTGCATTTTACTTGAAGAATGATATCTATACTAATCACTATCAAATGATGTTGAAGATCATGTTGATAGGCACAATAACTACATCTTTCAGCTAAGTGGGAGAAAAAAACTATATCCGATCTACTACAGATTAAGGAAATTCAACAAATAAAACTATAAGCACAAAGATACAAATCATGATTGTGTCATTTATAAGTATGGAACCATTTATTAGATGTTTTTCTTTCCTTTAACTTCTTACTTCAATGATCCTCATTTGCAAAGAAAGATCATATTTAAACCTCACAGAAAAAACAAAATAGCATCAAACACTGAAGGCATGTGAAAGAATGCTAGCATGAATGTTCAATTTTCATAAAAAGAATTCAGAAAGTCATGTAATGGGCGCTAATTATTCCTGAAACAACTCAAGTTTATAATAAAGATGTGGAAACTGAATATTATTTGTTTCTTATAAATGACTATTGCTTACATGAATTCTTAAGGAATTAAGCATTTACATCAACAGCTATGGTATAATGGGAGTTAAATAGCATGAAAAGTCAAATTTATTGGAAAATGTCAAAATCTTATCATGAAAAACACTGGTAGGGTTTCTTGCAAAGATTACCTTTGAGATGGATCAAGATGTCTCAAGTAACAATATGTTCTTGTTGCGTAATCCCAGTCTGTCTCAATTCTCGCAGGTGGCAAGCTATTTCTTGAACAAATTGTATTCCATTGCTCCCATTTCTAAGTGAACTAACGGCATGCTCAAGAAAACTCCTATCCTCTTCAAGTGCCTCCAACCTCTCACTTAATTGTGAAATTTCATTTCCAAGAGCAACTATATCATTCTTCTTAACTCCCATAGAATACTGCCTTCCATTACAAGAATTTGAACGTAATCTCTGTTCGATGAGAGTTTCTTTTACGGAGAACTTAACCGGAGTAGAGCATACTTTAACAAGTGAGCCTCTATCGTTGAGATTTTCACCATTGTCTGTCGGTTCATCCTCCAATACTGAATTTTTATTAGAAAACATGTTAACCTTTCTCTCTAATCTTTTCAAACATTCTGAGATATGAACTTTCTCATCTTCGAAATCCAACACTGTGTTCCTCATCAGAACTTTGCCAATATCGCAGCCACTAGATCTCATGATCCCCCGTGTGCTAACAGGAGTATACTCAGCATATTCCCTCTCTTCGGAATCAAATGACTCTTCAAGAACTCTGCTCGTCAACGGTTCACCACCAAATTGCTTCCTATAGCTATTGACCATCTCTTCAAGATCTAGTATTTCTTTATCTCTATCATCAAGTAAATCATTTAATTTTTGAAGAGCCTCTTCATCATACTCAGCTTGCTCCTCCATCATCCTTAAATACTGCGAAGCTTCCATTTGTATCGCTGCCTTCTCTTCTTGCAACCTATTAATCATGCACATTGCTTGATTCGCCGAAATAGCAGAAGCATTTCTCTCTTCCTCCAACTCTTTATACAAAACACTAATGAATTTTCTATCCATTTCAATTTGTTTCTTGAGCCGATCCTCTACATTTTCTCCTTCTATTTCACTTAAGCTTCCATCTAAAGACTCAACTCCAGACTCACATCTATCAACTATGGATCTCCTAGCATTGAAAGGAAACCCATTAGAGCTTGAAGCATCGGATAACTTGGATTCATCGAGTTGTGAATTTGTTCGGGGAGTTGAAGACATATCATTCCATGGGAATTCAAGCCAGCGAGATGTGGAGATTTGTGTGAGTCTTGATTTTAGATCTTCAGGGATTCTGGAAGAGTCTTTGGCAGTGAGTAAGTCAGAGGAGGATGGAGATGGAAGGGGGACTGTGATATTAGAGGCGAGCTTCTCGTTCATTATTTGGTTTGTTTTTAAGGCTATGTTGACTGAGCTCAAAGGCTTGATAGAATCTCCGTTTGAAGTAACGCTACAATTGTCTGCAGCATCTACTGCAAAAGAGAAATTGTGAAAAGCTCATATGAAATTGTTGCATTATCAGTTCTTGGATGCAACAACAATAGAACTATCCCGGCAGTTCTATTGTTGCAGATAAAGCCCCTGAGTGAAATTATTTTTACCCTTTCGAAAGGGTCTATATACGACAATAGACTAAGAGTTAGTATGTTCAATTTGGCGATAGTATGGGGGTTTATCTGGAATTAACCCTATAAAATAGAGCAAACACCAGTTCCAAGTAAGCATATAAGTAGTAAAATGACAGGTAGGAAGAATATGGAGAAATTAGTTCTGCAGCACTCGCATTAGTTTCATAAAATGGTCTTAGAAGAACAAACTTCCAAATATTTTTATCATATAAATTTTCAAGCATGATAAAGTCTTAAAGACTAGTTTAGATTTTAAAAGAAATTTGTTGGTGAGCTATTTTGAGAAGGGGGGGAAATTAGAAGGACAACAATAAAATTGATATTATCCATTAGTTATAATTGATGAAAAGTATAGACTTTTTGGCATATAAAAAATAAAAAAATTCCCTTATTGACCTTTTCCTCATAAATCCTTCCTTATTGAAAAAAAACAAAGAATTAAGAATAAAAATGTCTGGTTTCAAGCTCAAAGGTAGCTATCACTGTTTGGCGCGTGCTTCTCATCTTTCTACTTCAACTTTTTCACAGTGCATGGCTCATGTCATATTTATTTGCTCATTATTCTGTTTCTGGTGCTAATGTGTTATGGTGGATACAATCTGCAATTAGGGAACATTCTCGCTATTACTTTGGTATTAGTGTAGCTCACCTACTTTTGTAGTTGTAACTATTACTTCCATGATAAGAATTCATTTTCTGTTATGTTATTTTTATTTGATTTCAGATTTCAAAATTTGAACTCATTAGTGTGTTATGCCCAATTCACATTAAAAAATATAGTAAGGTTAATTGCGGATAGATCTCATGTACTATTGCCCAATCGCAGACACCCTCTGTGTGATTTTTTTTTTTTTTTTTTGAATCTTTTACCCTCAATAAGTGTATTTATCAATATCTCCCTCCCTCCCTCCCTCCCTCCCTCTCTTCTCTTCTCTTCTCTGAATGTAAAAGAGTAAGGGAAGTTCACTCATGGGGTCTATCTGTAACAATAAAACTATAAGGGATCTATCTGCAATCGGACAACAGTGCAACTAACCTAGCTGATAAAACAAGGCTTCTACATAAAAACATTTAAACCAATTATTCGACAAAAAGTCATATTTTGCACTAGTGTTGTTCATTTTGTGATGGGTTTGAACTTTTAAAGCAGTAACTATTAGCTGCATGATGAGAATTATTTTGTTAATACTCTACTTATTCAATTTTCAGATCTTGATCTTATGCTTATTAGTCTGTCATGCCCACTTCTCACAATAAAAAAAGATAAAATAAAGCTTCTACATAAGAAATGTAAGATTAATTGCACGTAGAACCACGTGATCACGTAGCGTGCCGCGCTCCAAAAAAAACCCAAACAAAGTTCATCTGTTTTTAACTGATTACCCCTGTAGTTTCCTTGTTGTAGATAAAACCCTGGATTAACCTTTTTATCCTATATGAAATTTTGATGGATATTGCTAATAAGTGAGTCTGTTTGAGGGTAAAGAGTCAAAAAAAAAATCTGGGATGTGTATCTGCAATTATGAAACTAGAGGGGTGTTAAGTTCAAAACAACTACCCTACACGAGGATTATGTGCAATTAACTGAAATCTGGACAATTCTTAAATAACCTTACATTTTGTGCTCAAATTTTCTGCAGGAACTTGTTCAATCAAAACCTCAGACGCTGGCTTCACTTCAACCTGATTCCAGTTAATCTCCTCCAAGCCATGAGCATCAACTTCAACCCTTCTCTCAGGAACAGAAACACAGATATCCGCCAATATCGGTGATGGATTTATCCTCTTCTCTTCAACAATAATCTCCTCTGAAACAAAATTCTTCGGTGCAGATTGCAAACATCTCGACAGTAATTCCTCCTTCACAAGATCGACAGAACAAATTCCTTCTGACTCTGCTTCAGACTTCAACTCATTATATCCAAACTTCTCAGTGATATTTTTTCTTTGGAATCTCTTTGGTAGAGGGGGTCTATTTGCCAATGACGAGAGTTCGAGCTTATGCGCATTGCAGAAGAGTTCTTTGTATAAATCTGGGGTTTTTCGATCAAGCCTTGAGCATAACATGCAAGGGGTTCGGAGTTTTCGGCAGCGCGCAAATTTATGGACTAAATGGGATAAGAGGGCATGAAGGTATAATAGGATTATCAATAGAAGTTCAGATAAGGCAGAAGACAGAGGAGATAGGAAATTTGAATGGTTTTTTGGCTCCCTGTTTCGAATTCTTCGAGGTCTAGCCATTCCCATGAGATTGATGATAATTTGATCTCAGCAGAAGAGAAAATCTCTGAAACTTTAATACTGCAATGGAGATCATAATTCTGTCAAATTATTAAATTCTAAAGAATCTGATGGGGACTTAAAGCATGCAGATTAAGATGTAATACAATGAAAATAACAAGAAAATCATAATTAATTTATGTACATTGCAAGCAATCACCACAATTTCAGACATTGAAGTAAATTTACAACGAAAATAGAGATAATTTAGTATAAAGGCCTCTGGGGTGTGCAAAAATTTAAAATGCATGCCAAAGGGAGGGTTAAAAATGGTTTCAAAAGATCATAAGGCAACCATGCAATAGAGAACATCATCTTGTGCTTAGTCTAAGAAATCTAATGAGGGCTAAAATATGGACTGAAAATATCAAGAAATTTTTAATTAATATACATAAATTACAGGCAAATAACTCCAACTTCAAATAATGCAGCAAAATTACCAGAACATCAGCAAAATTTAGAGAGGATCTAAATGATCTAAATGAAACTAATATCACATAAACAGCAACAATAGAAAAGAAAATCTTACTGAAATTTATGATTTTTTCCCTTCTCTGGATCTCAAGTCTCTCTTTCTGCCGAACTAATTTGACATAAATAAGAGATTGTTACATAAAAGATTGAATTTTCCCGTCAAAAATTTCGTAAAAGTCGAAGCTTTTAACGAAATTTTTGGTGGGAAAACAGGAAATAGAAGCAAAAAATTGGAGTTTTAATGGTACTTTTTTTGCACCATGGCTAAAACATAGGAAGAGTAGTGGAAGAAAATGGACCCATTAATTTTTTTTCCCCTTTTTTTAGTAAAAAAGAAAAAGAGAGTAATTGAAGGGCAGCTTCTCTTTTGTTTAATTTATTGAACAAAGGGATAGAAGGCCTAGAAAATTTGTTCTCTTTTTTGGAAATGAAATGGAATGAAACGAGCAAAGGACAATAAGTCAATAATAGATAATAATTTATTGTGATGTCTTTGAGATGCTCTAATTGTCAAAATTGTGTAATTATACAATTATAGTGTCGTCCACAGTAAGTTAGAGATTATTAATTAAATATCAAAAAAAAACCTTAACTTGTGATGATTATGATATAACCACCTATAACTTTAAAAATGTGACAAAATTATTGTGATCTCTTTTAGATGCTCTAATTGCCAAAATTGTGTAATTATACAATTATGGTGTCATCCGCATTAAATTAGAGATTATTAATTAAATATCAAAAAAAAACCCTTAACTTGCGATGATTACGATATAACCACTTATAACTTTAAAAATGTGACAAAACTCCCCTTAAATATAGGGGTTATTACAAAACCACCTTTAGCTTTAGGATTTAATGAGGAACGCAACCCCCCCAAAAAAAACCCTCCTAACTTTGAGATTTTATTAGAGAACCCTCATAAAGTAGAGGGTTTTCTGATAAAATCTCAAAGCTAAAGGACATATCTGATTACCTCTTAAACTTTAAGAAGGGTTTTTTTTTTGTTTTTTTTTTTTTTTTTTTTTTTTTTTTTTTT
>BQKN01066610.1:47993-63187 GCA_022839385.1 Asparagus kiusianus | reverse complement strand
ATTATATTAACTATAGCAATTTTACTATGTTTAATTTCAAATTGAGAAATAAGCTCATTCCTTAAAATTATAAAGTAAACTCTTTGACTTTATATTCCACACAAGCATCAAAAAAGACCTAAGCGGGCCGCTTAAACGGCCCGCCCAACTATTCAAAAAAAAAAAAATCAAAACGGGTGCTGAAAATAAACAAACCCAAACCCAACTTAACTGAAAACCCTAGATCTCATTTCTCTCCTGACGCCGCCACGAGAATATCTCGTTACCGAAACCCTGTTCCTCGTCGACGCTTCCCCGACCTCATCGAAGCTTCCCCGACCCTCGTCGACGCTTCCCCGACCTGGTCTTCGATCTCCGAGCTTCCCCGACACGTGGAAAATGAGCTTCTCCCGTGTCCCCTCCGTTTGGGTGCGGAAACGTACCCAAACTGCACCCGACACGGGTACGGTGCCAAAATTGCCGTGTCCGGGTATCACAGCACATGATCAATATCATTGTACACTTACTTACAGAGCTTGTTAATCTCAGTAAATCTGTTCGATACTAGTGGAGGCAAACCAGATTATTTCTAGACCTATTACATAGAAACCTGCTATTTTCCAATTAATCTAATATTACCGTCATTATAAGTTAAAAACTTATTTAAAAACTCTGTAAAACTCAAGGAAACTCTCTTTTAGATATTTGATCAAGCCAGACTACTAACTTGATGGATGAAAAATTGTTTCTGAATAAGCATGCAGTAAAATGTGATCTGCCGGTCTACTCAAACAACAAATAATCCGTTGCACGAGGCGAATGATGGCAAAATCAACATTGCGGACAAAAAAAAGGAATCATTTGCTTTTGTTTGATGTTTAAATAAGTCACATAGAACTCCCATGTGAAAACATAAAACTCCATGTAGAAACATAAAATTGTGAGCTCACCATGTTAAAACGTAAAACTCCATGTAAAAATCTTAAAATTCTGAGTTCACCACTAAGGTATCTTCCATTTACGTTAGGGTAATATAAATAGCCAGCTCAAAAATCACATTTTTAATCTAAATCAAACATAAAAAGAAAGATAATTCTTCAGGACTAAAAGAAAGACAAAGCCTTTATCCCAAATCTAGCACATTTTTACTTACCCAAATGATCAACATCATAATTAGGTGGTATCTCTAGCCGGCGAAACTTAAATTGAATCTTGAAAACAGGTCCTGTACAACATGATGATATTATGCCAACTTATCATAAAGAAGCCCCCCCCCCCCCCGGGGGGGGGGGGGGGGGGGGCAGTTGAATTACATAAAGGTTAGTTGAGACACAAAAGATATCAGATGATTGTGGGGTAACCTGGAGCACAAGAAGAGCATAAGTCGGTGGTTACAATAGCTTCAGCTGTTGCTCCTGGGAGCCACACAACGTTCCTACACTGTGAAGCATTCACCAAATATTGTCAAATAATAATGTTTATAACCAACCATTAGCTTGAGACTGACGAACTGATAAGTGATACATAACTTAAAATTCAACTGTTTAAATAATAAGAGTTTGTTAAGTTATTATTCAATATTGCAGAAGATTTAGTTCTCTTTAGTCAAAGGAAGTTAGAATACAACTCAAGTTATCACCATCTAACCACATAGCGCTCAAGTTATGAAACTGGTATGTTAAATTGGCTAGATAGATAGTGCAGAAGGAAACCTAAGTATAGAAATCCTCTGGACGTGAGGAGAAAAGTAACACAATGATAATGTGATAAAAGAAGAGAAAGAATCCAATATTTTATTAATTAACAGATGGTAATCAGAAACATAAAATTACCAATACTTCACAGAGAACTTTGAATGCCATGGCAATACCACCAGCACTAAGTGGATAGTGATAGCCCTATAGGAGTACTTCCTAGAATTCTAGATGCTAAAAGTACTTCAATTCTATTTTTCTGGAATGGTAATACCAATAAGAGGAATACTAATACGAGGGCCAAGCTTTCTTAGACGCGCTAAGTTGATTCGCACTAGATCTTCAAAATTAGGATCTAAGTAGATAACAGTTGTAGCCTCTCCTGACACATCAAATTAACTACCAAATTAAGAAGCACCATATGACCTCATTTTCCCTCTTTGATGCCCAAAACAATCCTCTTTTTATATTTCTTCGTCGTGCTCCAACCCCATGAGATAATCTCTGAAAGTGCTGCCAAACAATGCAATTTGCGACAAAAAATCTTGACTGGTTAACTTGCGTTGAAAGTACAATCAAACCTAAACAAAGCAGTGAATACCCAACCTAACCTAATAAAATACAAGAGGGTTGGGTTGGCCCAGGTCTGAAATATACAATCTATTGAATGTTTCAGTCTTAGACATAAATGACTAACACAAAGAAGATGACAAATCAACAAAGTTGGGGGAATATTCAAATAAACAGAAAAACTTATAAGCATATTATTCTTCTATTTAACAAAAACTCAAATTATACAATCAAAATATGATATCAATGACAGTTACACATAAAACAAATGACTTTGTTTACAGCTAAAACGTAAGCTCACAATGCAATTATCTCAGACCACAGAAACAATGCTAAGACCAAGATCAATCGAATATGTCAAACAAAATCTATTGTGACCCTATATCAACATAACTGCATAACGACAGGGGACCACTTTTGGTGCGACCTTCACAAACATAATGATACAACAAAAGTCAAAGATGAAAAAAGGATAATGCAAAAACAAAACTTTACACCTTCATCAGTGCACAGCCATAAATACTAGGTACAAATTCTTCTAATAAATCTCCAAGAGCAGCTGGAGATATTATGATTTTCAATTGACCATGCCATCTTAAGCTAGCATTATTCAAACATGGTAGAAACTCAAGAAATTAGAGGATGCCAGAAGGAAAGAGATTACAACTAACATAGTAGTAGACAGAGAGAAAGCCCTTAAAGAGGAAGCACATAGCCTCTCCCGTATTTGAAGACAGGTCTTCAATATACAGGAACAAATGTCATATTTAACCTTTTAAGTTGGTGGCAAGAGACCGAAGACTGAAATCTCTTTTCTGAATAGCATGTGATGCATACAACCATGCATATAGCCCAATTTATCTTTTTTGAATAATATGTATGATTAAAATTACTTGAACAATCATTGTTTCTAGTCTCATTGACTGATATAATACCAGATAGGATTCTGTTCCTGAATATGTTTTAAATACATCAACAACTAAACAGTGACAGAACTTAATGTCGAAATTTATTTAAAGCATATTTTGGTAGGGAACAGCTTTGTATCCTTAGATAGTTCTCATGGTATGACTTACCCATTATTCCTCAGTTTAGGGGGAAATGGAAAAATGCAACTAGTCTCCAAGACTATGCCAAGGCCCTTTGTAGTATACAATTTGGTTGCAAGGGACTTTGGAACTAGTTAAAGGAGGGTTGGCACCAGGTCAACAACCAATTTAGAACTTCATCAATACTTACTGGAGCTGTGATCCTCAGCAGAGCCCATTTTGACAGGCAAATGATGGTGATGATGATACTGTCAGCCATATATCACTGACAATGGAGAGGAGCATAGATCTCTTATGATGGAATACAGAGAAATCTTCTGAAAATTCAAATCTGGCAACTACAATTTCATCATTTGCAAGGAATGAACGGCAGGTAAATCATTTATTTGTTTACACATCGAAAGGACCACATAATTAAAGTCAGAAATAATTAAAGTCAGAAATCTTTCTCAGCCAAAGAATATCTGTTGTTAGATCCACTGTGTCATTACAGGGAGACATTTAACAAACTTCAGAAAAATTAACAAATTAAAAATTCTTTAATGGATAAATCTGTTTATCATGCATGAAAGAAGGAATAATTAACATTTAATAATGCAAGGAAAGTTAGATGATTACTACTTATATATTTTTTGAGCAGCATGAAGCTCTCTCTATTAATTAGTATTTCCATATACTGACATCCCGGTGACAAGAAAACTTACAAGTGGGTAACGCAAGCAGCCAACCATTAAACCTCCATTCTGGGGAAAATTTGGAGTTTAGTTCCAGATAAAAGATAAAATATTTTAAAAATGAGATGTAGAAATATGCTTGTGAAAGATTATTTTTACAGCGATTACAGGGAAGAACAGGGAACTATTACCAGTTTTCGCCTTAGTACCATATCAGATTCATGGCATGCATTGCATCGCCGCACAACCTCTCTGCCATTGTGTGCATCACCAGCAGGTCTGTTAGACCTGCAATAGGAGAGAGAATAAAAGCATTTATATAGGTCCTAAGCTGATATATGAAGATAGCATTTATAATAGTACCTCTGAAAGAAAAGTTCCATTGCTTCTAAGAGGTTTTCTTTTCGCCTCCTTGCCTGCATGAGCACCAACAAACATTGTAAAAATGCAGTTCAATTTCTTTTAAGTAGAAAAGAAACAATTGTTCAAAAGTGTGCATTATCTTTAAGCAGTCTCCCATAGGACAATGGTCCATCTTGACACAATACAAGTAACAGTTTCTCAAACAATTTGCCAGTTACAAAAAACGTAAATAATTTCTTTTAGTTTAAAATCAATTTTGTTTAAGCAGTTCCAATTGCAGCAAATCAAACACCTGCATTCATGCATATTGCAGCTCCAACTGCTTAAAACCAAACGGCCTCGAGATGAATGTAACATTACTTAAAGCTGCATATGGCACAGCCAGCAACAAGTACAAAATAATTCTGAAAATAGCATACGGTAAACCTTCCGCAAGTGAAAAGTGAAAATAAATAACAGGTTGATAGAAACACCAGAGTATCGAGGCTAATAAGAGATTCTTCACACAGAACAATTATCAAAGAATCAGATAGAAAGAGAAGCCATAATATAACTATAATCTCTAGGAAACTGCTTGCTGGTGCCTGGTAGACAAATAACCATAGCAGTATCCAATTAATTATGTCCTGCAAGCTTCTTTTGTCATGAGCGGTGAGCATAATGACTTACATCTAAGAAAACTGCTTTCACTTCCCGTAAACAACTCTCCAGAACTTCGGATTTTCTCTTTGTACCTATGCTAACTTCCTTCATGTCCTCCTCCATCTTAGATCTAAGATATGGTTTCCAAAGTTCATACCTACAAAAGAATACCACAGATATCACTAAAAAGGACAATATATATGAAATGAAAAAGATGTTCAGATTTCAATATAACTCATGATACATGTCTTCCTGTTATAATGCTGAAGGTTACAAATACGATTTCCAATGCATTTATTTAGTAAGTAGAGGATTATGTATCTAAAGCCGTTGTATCTAAGACGAATAAATATTTCCCATTTATCGTTTTCTTTCCTCTGAAACATTTGTCCTTTTCCTTTCTCCCTTTCTACTCAGCCAGGAAAAGTTAATATTTCGACTTAAATGCATGCTTAAGAGGGTCCATGTGACCCATATGTGTAATGTTTCCCATATGCCAGGGACAGTCCTAGGCAGACACCTCAAAAAGTAGACAACTTTCATGCATTGTAGCTGGCTAGTATCTTTAAAAGAAGACTAAATAACAGGCACAGTATACATCAAATGCTAGTAAATATTGTGACTTGTGAGTTATCACTTATAGTGTATAATACTAAAAAATGAACTTGTGATGTTCTTCTAACTAAAGAGGACGTCTGAAACAATTAGCTTAGCTGCCAAATATTAAGAGTATTTTCATGGAAACACACTATCTGATTTATTGGAAAAATCTGCTATTATTTGTCCTTTCATAGAAATTTTTTGGGGAATTCATAGTTACTATTGTTCGTGTAACCATGAAAGAGAGAGTAAAGCAATTACAAGTGAATCCCTACAAGCTTTAAGGAGTTTTAGTAGTCTTTACAATATTACTAGCAATTTATTCAGCATACTTGTCAAAACATGCCAGTCAACATCAGTGAATCATGATAATAAATATAAATAATAATTAGAAAACATGAAACATAAGTGATATTTTAAGCGCATATAAAATTCCTTAAGAAGAGCTTAAACTTGAAGAAGCATAAGATGGCAACATCATTTAATAATCTCCCACAGCTTCTTCACAGTTAACCCTTCAAACCACTATTCACTTCTTAGCAAACCTGAACTTATAAGGATCTTCCGAGTCTCCCTTGGATTGTGACCCTTTCTCCTCTGTTTATCCTGGGGTCCCTAAAATGTCTACTTAGAAAGCTTTGTTTTTCTTATATTCATTTCCTTTTTTCGCTTGCGAGACACTTATCGCTCATCTATCTGGATCTCATTCTCTTTTCCATCTTATCTTAGTGTTGTTTGATCTAGGCAATTGTAAAGGCTCAAACTGAAAACTCAAAACTCAAAATATGAGATTTAAACTAAGAACCTCTTGACAAATTATGCTGTGATACCATGTAGGTTAATTAGTTTATCCAAAGATTAAGCTCATGGTTCATGGATTAATGATGTCTAACATTATGTTTGACAAATAATGGTATTTGTGAATGACATTATTCCCTCCATAATGTGATTTTTTAACTTAAAAGGTATCTTGAGGTACATTTTAATTTTATCTATTGGAGGATGTTTCAGATTTATGTTTAACTCAATGGAGGAGATGTACCATAATAGAATGGAATGGAAGAAGAATAGGATTTATGTAGCCGTCCCCAAACATTTGGGATAAAGGCTTTGTTGTTGTTGTTGTTGTTGTTTTCGGGGATGTTTCAGATTTCTCTATCGATCTTGGAAAGACTTTAGCCATTTTATTAGATGGTTTAATGGTGCAACATTTTGAAATTGCTAGTTATTTCAATTATAAAGTATAACATTTTACTAATGCTTAAGTCACCAATCCTCCAACACATGCATAAGGTAGATTGGTAGCCCTTAGAAGATAAGAAGGAGAAATAAGTTACCTTCGTGAAAAGGCTCTTGTTTATAAGGGAGGAGGGTCGGTCCATAGAAATTTTGCAATGTATATGTACCCTCTTATTATATTTTTATTATATTAAATGAAGTGGCATACAATAAGGTTAGTAGCTAGAATGTTTAAGATGGCAGGATGTTGTCGCTTATCAGGAAAAAAAGGCATGATAGGTCATGTGTGCTATCTACTGACGTACTAATAACAGGGAATACTAGTCAGTAATAACATGTAAGAACAGCATATATTTAAATTTGAAAGTAGCATATTGACAGTTCAGAGGTGCACATCAATAATACTGATAGCATACCCCATATCATCATAACCCATCACTAGAGCTTCTCCCTGTAAATAACAAATATCATGAATCAGAGACAAGGATAGGAAGAGTAAGTAATGACATCGTGGGAAAACATTTAAAGTTGGTACTTGGCAATGCAAAAAAGCTCTACTATTGTAATGCCAAAACCAATGAGCATGGTGGCTATAAAAATATGTTGGGAAATGGTGTCAATGCCCTCTAATTGAACCGTAGCTCTAGCATTTGCATAGCATATGCAGATAATTTTGTGAGATGGCATTCTAATGCACACATATACTTGTCTTTGCCCACAACTCTTAAAGTTTTAGGGCTGAGAAAAATCAAGGTTCCTTTTAAGGTTGTATACAAATTTGACCATAAAGAAATAAAAGGTAGAGAAGTGTGGATAGCAAATACTCTTAAAATAGAAAAAGAAATGGTAAAATGTTATCCTTAGGCATCTAAGCTATATTGTTAACCTATCAAAAAAAGCTCTGGCAAGAGAAACCTCAACACCTCCAAGAGCTGAGAGGTCATCGGTATTACTCCCACCTCCTTCCTAACAACAGGGTGAGTTGCATTTTGCTGCTGAATTTGGTGCATTATAGCACTCGAGCCAGATAGTGTGATCTAGATAATCTGATCATGTGATGGATAGATCATGTATCGGCACTAAGTATCAACGAAAATATGAATGCAAAATGAAAGAAGCAGAAGAAAATAAAAGTGCATACGAGAACAAAGGAAGAAAGTTGACCTTTTTGGTAAACTCTATCCCTAACTCTAGAACTAATTCATCCTATCTAGATAGAAATGATTTATAGATCAGAAAATGGTAGAGAACAAGATGGGAATGAGACAAAGGGGAAGCAGCAGACGGGTGGTGAATAGACAAAAGTGGCTCCACCAATGCCATCGTAAAAGGAGAATGGGATTTGAGAAGGAGGGGAAGATGGGAGGGGATGAGAAGAACAGGAGAGGAGGAAGGAGGTTTTATCAACAAAAAAAGCTTTGCCAACAAAGAGGATAAGGTGGCTGGGAAGGAAAAGGATGAAGAGAGAGGGGGAGATGGGATGTCGTTTTGATTGCAAGAAGGAAGATTATCTTTTAGCAAAATGCCATTTGTCATATTTTTGCTCATATCGAAGGAGATTTCAAATTTATTCTACATAAATTGGATTGGCTAAATAAACGACTGAACAGTAACTTTACGATTTTGTTAATGACCAAATGGCATTTTTGACAAAAAAATTGAAGTTTAAGGTGATTTATCTACAAAACGAATAAGTCATGAGTTTTTTAAGCAGCTCATGTTTATGATAGTCTCTTAAAACCACGTTATATATACATAAGATAAAAGAGATGACAGAAAAGGTTATTGTTTATAGACGAAAATTTCCTCATATGGCACTCTAAAACCCATTATTTTTACGCCTCAAACCTATGATTCACAACCTTCAAAATGAACTTTATGCCCTATGAACCAAAACCGCTGGCTGGTTATAAAATTAATGGTTTTCAGGCAAGATAACAAGAGCACTTTCCATATATAAACGAAGGTCAAACCATATGATTTTGTTATACTTATATTCTAGACCAAGGAGACCATTATGAAATAGTTGATTAATGGAATAACAATAGGAAAATTGGAGTTCTAGATGTGCTTTAAGAGGGAATTTCCTCTTATAGCCACTAACCTTTGTTTCCTCATATATACATGTGTGGGTGTGGGAGGGTTTGGGGGGGGGGGGGGGGCCGGGCTTGCGGCTGGAGTGGACACCAGCCGTTGGCTGATGTGTTCGCTAAATTGGTGCAATCTAGGCCATCAATTTCTATTTGTGAAAGTCGATGATTTGAAAACTGACTGTCTGGGTAGCGTCACATTGAACACACCAGCCACACTCTAGGCCATGCTTCTTCATCTGTGTGTGTGCACACCACACCTTTATCCTAAATTTATGGGATCCCCTACATTAATCCTATTTTTCAGTTTGTTAAGCGTCATCCCACCATAAAATTAAATTTATCTTCACCATATCCTTCCTACTTGCAACCAAGTTCTGTTAGGCTGATCTCTAGTCCTCTTGGCCCATTAACCATATATTCTTATCATTTATCCTAACTAGTGCATTAAGTTCCTCACACACACATCTGACGTACATACATATATGGGAAAATGGGTATGACGTGGCAGTAAATTTTTTAAAATGAGCTATTGAAATATAGCCTAGTGGTAAAGTCACCCTACTAGTCACATTGGAACATGCGATTCTCAGCGCCTCTATATCTTAGTAGCTTATTTTGCTAAATGAGAAAGCAGCTCTCCCTTCCTCCATACACATACGACCACCTTAGAAGGATTTTGACTCTCCATTGACTCAGAATGTCTAAAAGGGCATTTCTGCTCTTGCCTCAAGCAACATCAAAACGGTTGGCCCAAATAGCAAGTTAATTTAACTGCTGAACCCTAACAAAATTGGGCTCAAAGCTTTTAAATTGCTTAGATCATGATACAGAGTTTTGATTTTTAATTTGCATGTTTTTAATCATAAATCAAACCATGTTTTCTCATTCATTTTTTGTTCCCATTCATTTTGTGCCTACTTAATGTATGGCAAGAAAACTAAAGGAGCCTTGAGTCTATACATCTTAGCACTATGAGTATGTTGAACAACTTGATAGGAGTTTACTTTTATACTTGAATGAGAAAGACATCTCACACAGATCTGGCTGCATCCCTGTATCCTATTTCAGAATTTGCAGTGTTGGCATATTCATGTTGTATCGTGTTCATACCCTAGTCAGTATGTGCAGTTAGTAGAATAAAGCTCTAATTTGTATTGAAAAAATAAATTATCCTAAAGCTATTTGGCTTCCAGTAAGAAGAGTTTGATCATAAAACCTTACCAGAGTAAATAAACACATAAAAAAAAGAAATAATAACATAAGAAAAGGTACAAAAAAAATCTCTTTCAGTAACCCAACATACAAGTGTTGTTGGTGAGAAAAATGTATTCGGATCTTTTCTGGCATAATGTCGATCAAGTAACTTTTTGATGTGGTCTTGCATAGTGGCATCTGTTCCAATGCCTGCCTGTGAAAGTGGTTATGCATCAGGAATTTAACCATGGATCATTTACAAATCAAAAGAAAGAACTTTTAGGAATACTGACTTATCAATTATACATCTTTTATAGTGGGATTCCATACAAAAATACTAATATTACAGCATAATTTCTTACCTTATCCATACAGCCAATCAGATCAGCTTCTTTCAAGAGAGGAGGTGGCCTTGTCAACCCTGAATCAAGTGTTAGCGTCGTCGGGAGAAACTGCACCATTTCCAAGAATCAATCTATGAGATTATTTAATATTACATGATACATTTACAAATCCAACATATGACCAAGGTATACATGTACCAGTGTGTTTTATGAGATTAATTTAAAAGTATTAACAACAGAAACATCTCTTCAATGTCATATTGTTAATTAACACATGTGAAACGAGAGTTAAAAAGGATAAAGAATGTAGTTGCCCACATATTAAAATTGATAGGGAAAATTTAACAAATAAAAACACTATGATATTTATAGTATAAAATAAGTGAAGAATTATAATGGGTGTAGGATTATGTTAAGGCATCCAAAACAAACATGACGTTGAGCGTAACAATGTAAATTAGCAAACTAGCTTCTCCACATGATAATGAATCTGAGACTGAAAAACTCCGGACTCAAACTCGCTCTGAGGTTCAGATAACAAATAAAGCTTGATCTTAAAGTCAATCAAATAATGTTCATGCTCCAATATCAATCAGGGCATGGATTTAAGAATTAATTAATTGTAAAACAGAAGGAATAAAGAGAGTGGAATTGTTTCCACTGACTAAGCAACATAGCACAGAAACGTTAAAGCCATAAAAAAATTCAAATACAATAGACAAATTTGATTTTGCAGAATAACATAAAAGTTCAAGGGCTCAACCCGTGAATAAATAGAAAGATAACCTGTTGTCCAAGAACATAAGCTGGAATCACAGAAGCACCCCATGAATCATATTTATAAACATCCAGATAATTTTTCTGCAAAACACAAAAATTAAATATGTTAAACAATCAGAAAAACATTACGTCAACTCATAAATAGACAAATAAAGGCTTGTTTAATCTTTTAAAGCCCCTTACACAACATCGAAACTTCAAAGCTATGGTGAAAATTGAGTTATAATTTTATACTACATGCCCTTAAAGGTCAAGAAACTTAATGGGCCAAAATTTAAACTTGTTTCCACAATACTTTTTAAACCCACTTCAAATGCAGCACGTAGGATTTGAACCTGATTGCTCATAGATCATCTTACACACCAAAACTCAAAAGTTATGATGAGAGTTGACGCGAGCTCAATTGTAAGAAACTCCATTTGAAACAACTTTCCAAAATGCAGAGATCTTTAAATTGAAATCAACAAGTCTTGTTTGGATGCCACATAAACTCAAGGCACCTGAATTACCATACAATAAATTTTATAATAACGAGACATGCTTGACTTATAAAAAAGAGGTCAAGATACTCAAGACGTCCTTCTTATGATTCAGATGATTGGACCACCTTAACTTAGGCCGTATTTCACGTTATCATCCTTAATTACTCAAGTTTCAGAAAACTGCCCCTACATGTCTTTCCATCCAATTTTCCATCCAAAAAATTATACTTTGAGAATTTCACCCCTATATAGGTTTAACTTGTTGAACTTTGGGTATCAAAGTTAAATTTTGTTGCACTTTGAGTGTCAAAGTAAAATTATTTTAAACTTTGGATATCAAAATTAAATTTTAGTGAAATTTTCAGGGTACCAAGATTAAATTTTGTTGAACTAATTTTTTGGGCAAAAAATAATTTTGTCGTATAAAAATGAAAAATGAAGTATACTATGAGGTGTTTTTGGGCAAAAACGTGTGGTATCAAAGTTAAAATAATAAATAATTTGGGCTATTTGACTTTAATATCCGAAGTTCAACAAAATTAGGCCTACGTAGGGGTAAAACCATCAAACATATCCTTTTGGATGGAAAATTGGATGAAAAAGTGCATGCATAGTTCCACGTTAACGGAATAGTAGATTGGGCTTGTTTTTTAAAAAGTGAGTAATTACGGGGAGTAACGTAAAATAGGGTCTAAATTAGAGGTGGTTCCCTAAAAGACCCTTTATTATATTGCAATCTTTAGTATTTTAGTCAAAACTTGTCACCCAAAAGAGTCCTTCTCATTCCCTTGACAGTAGGTTTAGCTCATGCTTGATACTCCCTTTCGTTTGGAGCTTGTCGGTTCAAATCTCCCCATACCAAGTAAGCATAAAGTTTTTGAATGAAACTATAGGCTGCATTATTTTGCAAGCTTATTATGCAGCAATTTGGCATCATGATGCATGGAGAGACTTCTCGATGAGGTTTGCTTCAAGGACTATTTCTCCCTTTATATCACACCAGAATCCAAGTGCAGAATATGAGAACCAGAAACAAATAGTTATCCTTTTCAAATATTTCTTTCTCCCTATATTTTGCTGGAATAAGATCATTTTCTTCCTCATGGGACCATCTTTGTGTGTCCCTCTCCCCTTTCCTTTGCAATCTTCCTATTCATTTATAATAATCTACGCCTACAACGCTTTATATAAAAAAAATTAGTTATGGTCACATATATTGCATGTGTTAAGGCCATGATGTTAGGAATCTAACCATTTGCTAGCATGGAGTTAAAAGAAAATCCCAACAACCCAAGAAAGCTCATGGGTAGTTTTTAAAAGATAAAGCATTAACTTCTTTTCTCTTCTAAATATCATCCATACATGTACCAAAAAACTTCACAAGCAAAATCTTAAATAATTTAAATCGGTAAAAAAATGTAAAATTTTTATTCAAAGTATTTGAAAGTATTAAGACATATGCTTCATGGAATATATTTCAATCAAAAAGGAACAAAAGAGGGAAAGTAAAAAGAGCTTGAAAAGTAATCAACATATCTTATATTTACTTCTCATATTTGAGACCTCCATGTTACAGGTTGCTTCTATTGAATATTAAATGATAGAATTTTTTGAGATAGTTTGGTCAAGTGCAATAGAAACCATAAAATGCACCCAATGGCAGAAGTATGGGAACTGTATCCATATTAAGATATGGATATGGTTACTCAAATCTATAACTAATAGGATATGGTTATGGATATAATTTTGTAGTGAATACATATTGGTTATACCGTTGCAATAGTTTTAATCCATAGATTAATAAATTTGAGGTTAATTTTGATGATCAAGATGTCTAATCTTAGCTTTTCAGATATAACGAACATGCTACTGAACTCTTTTGCATCACATAAACTATATTCTTTCTAATATTATCTAGTTTTCTCATATCCATTTTACATCTACATGCATATTCGCTTATATATCCGCATGTATATCTGTATCTGTACATGATTTTAGCAGATATGGATATGATTTTTCCTTACCAAGATATACATGTCTCTGTATCCATGATGGATAAGTAGAAATGGATATAGTAAGTGTCATATCTGAGTTGTATCTAGATCGAATGCACCTCCAAGCAGAAGTGATAATATTATAATTAACAGAGAAATGAGGACTAGAGGTAGGCCTCAAAGAATTTGGCTGAAAGCTGTTAAGAATGAATACATTATAAACATGGAGGAGATAGCCCTCAATAGAACTGAATAACAAAGTAGGATTCATCTAGTCAACCCTAAAATTTTGGGATTAAGGCTTTTCTGTTGCTGCCATCGTCGTCGTCGTTGTTATTTTTTAAATCTCCAGCTAGTATGATAATACTAGCCTACTGATTTGCATGACAAATAGATCAAATGAACTATTATTTTAGTTAGCTTTCTCTCATCAATTGAAATGAAACAAGTTAATTGAAACAGTTCGAATTTAAGTTTTTAGGAGAAATTTCCAAATTCGACCCATTTAGAAACTTAATTGCCAAAAACTACCTATTCCAATTTAATTGCCAAAATCGACCCAGTTTCAACCAGTTGGCTGAAACTGGATCGATTTTGGGGAAAACTGCTGAAACTGGATCGATTTGGGAAAAACTGTTGAAGTCCCGTGAAGTTTAAGCTTCGATAATGGGCTTGATTAGGGGCGCCCAAAACTTCACGGGACTTGAAATCCCATGAAGTTATAGTCTCGATTTCTTCACGGGTCGTAAATAACAACGGGCTTAAACTTCACGGGACTTAGAAGTCCCGTGACGTTTCGTAAATTATTTCCCCAAAATCGATCTAGTTTCAGCCAATTAGCTGAAACTAGATCGATTTTGGCAATTAAATTGGAAATGGGTCATTTTTGGCAATTAAGTTTCTAAATGAGTCGAATTTGAAAATTTGTCCTTTTTTTATCTAAGTATTTTACTTACTCAGCAAGCTCAAACTCCACGTTTAATAGAGTTGATAAACCACATAAGTAACCAGTGAGGAAAGAAATTAACCTCGAATTTGGAACGAAGGTAGTTTCAGTTTAGCATTTTTTTATTAATAAGACAAGAACAAATGAATTATCTCAAAAGAGAAACAAAAAGGATAAATATAAATGGAAGACATTAGCAAAGCATATTTCATATGCTTAAATTGGTTTGGAATGTCAAATTTCCCTTGGTCACTGTCAAAAATGGCCTTTATGCTCGAAAATATGATCTAATAGTACATATCATAGATCATAGTATGTACCTTAGCATCTCTACAAAATTGATTCAAATGCAACTTCATGATATTTACTGTAGTTCCTCTTGAAATTCAATCATGTTATTGTTAAGGAATATATTAGTATTAGTATAGTATTTTAGGAAAGGATATTTTCGGATATGTTGATAGCAAGATATTAGGAATATAAAAAAGTGAATAAAAGAATATGTTGAGAATACATTTGGCATATTTCTAGAATATATATCACATATTTCT
>BQKN01066610.1:29989-47593 GCA_022839385.1 Asparagus kiusianus | reverse complement strand
TATATATATCACGATTTCTGAGCAAGAAGAACTTCTTCATAGTATCTGTAGAATACAGAAGCCCATTAGAAGTTCTAGTAAATCTGTACCTTAGGGATAGGACTGAAAATTCAATGAGACAAGAATATTTCCTTTCAAATCTATTATAGCATAATCACCCTTTGTTAGCAGCTTAGAGGTCATTTTGTAGTTAATCAATAATTTCAAAACTGTTCAGGATCCTGATAGAAATTTGTCCTTCCTCTCCCTTATTGCTCCGTCTGTTGTCTGCCTGAGACTAAATCCAACTTTGGCATGGCTAGAAGCAGTGTAGAGCTTCCTGTGGCCACACTCAGACACATGATAATGAAGATAGTACTTGTGGTTACTATCCAAATGCATTTTTCCAGGACGAAGATGGTTATGCTTGAGAATTGCGTAGCTAGTTCATAACCAATTTGAAGTGAAATAAGAAAATAAACGATCAACCATGAAATGAGAAATTTTAAGAAAATAACTAACAAGAAAGAAAATATTAGAAAAGAAAAGAAAAGGCAGATAACCTCTTAACAGAAACTAAAAGTATTCACTTCTTCAAAGAAATAATAGGTAGGAGTAACAATGTAGTAACAAAGAGCAAGAGGACACTTACTGCTAATATTGTACGCCCAGAAGCAGAAAACTGTGCACCAGCAATATCAATCTCCACTGTAGTTTTAGCCCCTACAGCTGGTTGTGAAACACAAGCAAGGAAATGGCGCACAACAAGCTCATACAATCTCTGGATATACCAATGGGGTGAATTGTTAAAATCATATATCTATAAACTATCCAAAGCGGCAGCTAATATAGTCATATATGACCTTGCATTCTTTTTCTTTTTTTCAATAGAACTATGCACATACATTATGGTCTTGACTCCACCCTGATTCACCACTAGAAAACTTAGTAGGATGAATTGGAGGATGTGCTTTGTCATCATGACCACCATTACTAGGGTTTCTCCAAAGCCTACTTTGAGGGTCCAAAAGTAGTTGAGCATATGAACCCCAAGTTGGATGTCCAATTTGCTCCCTCACCATAACCTAGATCAAAGTATCATGAGATCAAACTTCTAAAAGAAAACAAAGAATAACTACATGACATGAAATAAACTCCACTAGTATGTCTACATTATGGGTGATAAATGGATTTCTGAAGAAAAATAACAATGAACAAGCGAAAACTCATTAAGAAAAGCACTTACAAGGGATTAATCCTACTACATGCAGCATGATCAACCTTAAAGATGTTTACAGGGAGAGCCAAAAAAGAAATGACAATAATTTGACACGCTAAACTACAAACTCATTTCATTAGGGACACACAGAGAAAATGTAAATAAGCCAATCATATTATCCAGTAAAAGCATGTTCCACTTTATCACCCATATAACTGTGTTATGGTTGTAAGAGACATCATTGTCATAATAGTAGCATCTAGCTTTGGCATAAAAGGGGATAAGCTACAGAATCCAGCCTATTTCTATTCACAAGATAATGATGCACATTCTTCCCCTTCTTATATCCATTAGATTTATAATTCACAGGCTACAAAACATATCAGTTCGATTTAAACTTTGGAGGATCCGATACCATATCATGCCCCTGCAACAATATCAGCACTTTGAAGTTGTGATAAAAGTTGCTGGATATAGTTTTCCACTCAAACAAACACCAAATGAAAATTAGACAATACTTATTTCATGATTTTTCAAATACCATATAATCAAGCAAAAGTAAGCACAAAATTGTATAAACACAGGCATGTGCTGGATAGGGCAGAACTTGTCCAGATTAAAAAGTAGAAAGACTATATATTGGCTTGACACACTGAGATTTTCAACTAGCTTTCTCCAGATACAAGCTGCAAAAAAATGATAATATAAATGTATAAACCTGAAAAATATTATATATAAAACAAAGATGAATCTTAAGTCTCAAACTAGGTGGTGTATCGGATAGCAAGCAATGAAGCAATTAAAGCCATACGAGAAAAGCCTTATAAATAATATATGCAAAGACATACAGAAAGCAACAATTGGCGTGTTGTTTAAGGGAATTCCAAATAATCAATCTGCTTTGGGATTTTGGGTCCATCCAATTACTATATCAGGTCTTTCTTTGCCTTTTGCTATTTTGTTTGGTTTTATTGCGTGCAAGGTGATATTTTATTCGGAATGGGCTTGCAGCCTCTACACTAAAAACTCAGTAAGCTATATTTCTGTATGGAAAAAATGGGCGTGCATTGGAGCAAGTGATGACCCTCCCCCCAAAATAATAATAATAATAATAAATAAAAGTAGCCAAATCCGATGAGTGGGCCTCTTCACCACTCTTAATCTCTTGCTCATCTCTTGTCAGCTCATTTTGGTTAATGAACTGAGTCTGAGAGACATCAATACACACAACAATATAGATATATGCATGCATAAATACATGCATAAGCAGGTGTACACATATATTACATATGCATATACATGTGTGTGGGTATATAGGTACACATAATATGAAAATATTCATGTATATAGCAGATACATTATACATACTTACATATACTTGTAAATATATGTATACACATGTATACAACTATATGAATGTGTACATATATAGACACATACATTTATATATGGTACATACATGGAAACATATGTATATATAGGATGAAACACAGATAGGAAATCCAATGTTCCTTGAGGACAAACTTAAAAGCTTGCTCCTGATCGCCAATTAGTATCATGGGGTAGTGAAGACCGGTCCATGTTGTTCATCTTCATATAAGAGTCATCAAGCACGAGTGAACAACAACTTGAATCTCTTTGAAATATTTGTAACCATTCAATTAATGATTACAAAATCAACGGATAACTGATATAGGATGGTACATGATGAAGGCACCATGTGATGGATGACCTATAAAATTATCAACATGCTATACGTGTATGGGTGTGGCTGTTGCCAAAAATAGTTTCATGATGTATAAGTTAACGAAGCATGGGTACAAACCAAGGTTGCTGATAGCGGATCGCGGCGCGTCGCGGCAAGGTACTGCTAAGGCTATATCGGGCTATTGCGGCGAAATCACGGCAAATAGCGCACAGTCAAATAGCGATCAAATTTAAATATACTTAAATATCCTAAATAATAAGAAAATTCATAAAAAATCTAAAAATTCAATTAGTTGTAAATTTCTTGTATTATCAATAAATAACAATTAATAAGCTTGTTGTATGAATGAAACTATGAAGAAATTCAAGAAATATAGCATCATAATATGTGTGATAGCGGGTTTAGCGGGTTTAGCCGCTTTTAACAACAAAAAGCCGCTTTTAACCGCGAAAATCCGTTTTTAACCGCGAAAACCCGTTTTTAACCGCGAAAACCCGCTTTTAACCCGCTAAAACCCGCTTTTACGCGCTATTCGAATGAATAGCAGATTTTCCCGCTTAAGCCAGCCGCGAAACCCCTACGCGTAGCGCTGAAGGGCCGCGACCGCTATTCGCGCCGCTATAGCCCCGCTATTGGCCGCTATTTACAACACTGGTACAAACTAGAAGGCAAGTAGACATAACCAGGGTTCAGGGGATAGTATTGTGACATTGTTCAAAAAAATCTTATTCAGTATTCTGAACATTGCATGATATTCTTTTCATGATAAAATGAAGAGAGTTGCTGCCACTAAAGATGGTAGCTTTGTCTTTCAGGTTCCATGAGGAACTCTTGTCAAGCTTCTTTTTCTTCTATAAATCCTGATATCTGCTAAGATTTGGTAAATATCTAATCTTTGTATTCATTACAATACAAAAGATACACAGTTCTCAATGTTCTCAATGTATACTAACTATTGCTAGACTACAACCTGCCAATAGATAATGATACGGGTGTATCTTCTCTTCGGGAGCTTAGTGATCCTCATAGAAGCTTGAGGATAGACGATTCTCATGGTAGCTTGAGAATAGAAGCGTCAGGTTGAAACGTGAAGCGAAACAGCGGAGCGCGAAACCGAAGCGTGCAGTTTTCAGCTCATGAGTCGACTGAAGCCTGACATGAGTCGACTCAAGGTTGGCATGAGTCAACTTACGAAACCCGCTCCGGTTAACAAAAGTTTCTGTCGAGTGACTGAGTCGACTTATGAAATTATAAGTCGACTCAAGAGGGTTCGTGCACATTTGAGTCGACTCATGAGTCAACTCATGACGGGTTTGGGCTGAATTCCAGATTCCTGTTGGGATTTGGTTTTTAGGGTTTGTATAAATTAAAACACTGTTGTTTATGAATGCCTAATCAAAATTTTGTGAGATTTGAGATTAGAGAGGATTGTTCTCTATTCTAGAGAGATTGTGAGAAAGATTTGTAAAACAATTGATACTCATAATCTAGATAATGTATTTTTCTTCACCAAAACTGAATTGTCTTGTGTTTTTTATTGTCTTCTTCTCAACCCATCTTTGATAATTCCGTGATCAAAAGTGTTTGCACGGCGACTCGTATCAAATTGGTATTAGAACGATCAGATCTTGTGAAGGGGTATCTTGTGTATGGTTCTCACTCGATCGTAATACAAGAAACTAGGCGAGATCCTTATTTCTTTGGAAGATGTCCAAAAACTAAGGAAGAAGAAGATGACTGAAAGTGACAGCTCATCGATACTTGATGCATTGGAGAAGCAGATCGAGATGATAGGGTCAACTCTCACACAACTCGTCAATCTCGTCCATGAAAGGAACAAAAAGGATGAATCTTTTTTGAAGTCCAAGAAGAAACTCGTAGAGTCCGATGGGAGAACAAGACTTCAGATTCCGACGAGAAGGTCGAGATCGTCAAGACTGTTCTACATCAATGGGGTAAATGTACTTATCAGAATCTGAAGATAGATTTCAGAATAGAGATTCATGTTTATGATGGGAGTATCGACGTCGAGAGGCTTGATGATTGGATCGAGCGGATGGAGACTTATTTTACTCTTTATGGCTATTCGTCAAAAGAAAAGATTGTTTTTGTGACATTGAAGCTTTCAGGGCACGCATTGACGTGATGAAAATCCTACTGTAAGCAGGAAAAGAATGCGGTATCGTGGAACAAGTTCAATGAGCTACTGAAGAAGCAATTTTACCCGGTGGGATTCCTTGAGCGTTGGTACAAGTGGTACGGCTTGCGCCAAAGATTCAATCAGACCGTTCAAGAATACACTACAGAGTTTTAGTAGCAAGTGATGGTCATCAACATCACAACGGAGGAATACTTCATCTTCATGAAGTATATGACGGGTCTGAATGAATACATCCGGAAGGAGATGAAGCTATTCACGGTCGAGTCCATTGCAGAAGCGAGTGTAAAGGCTATTGTCATTAAGAGCAAGCAGAAGAAGAGTAACGAGACGAAGGAAGATTCCAAGCAAGCTGAAGGTAAGTTTAGTGGCTCTTAACCTAAGGAAGAAAAAAAGAAGGGTGATCCAAGGAAGACAGGATTGACTTGCAATCACTGCAAGCAGACAAGACGCGTAGCTGATCGGTGATAAGAGAAATATCATCATCTGAAGCCGAAGGGGTTGAAAAAAGAGGAGAATAAGATATACGTGATAGCACAGGGTCCGAAGGAAGTTCTCGGATGATAGAGCCTAACAACAGCCTTAACATTATAACAGGGAAGCAGGCTGCGGATGAAGACAAATACCCCAAAAAGCAGCTCTTTGTTCTTAAGTTGCAGGTGATGACTAGCTTGGTTGATGTCATCGTTGATCTAGGGAGCTAGAAGAATTTGATATCTGAGGTCTTGGTTCAGAAGCTAAGGTTGAAGACGGTAAAGCATCCGAAGTCTTATCCTTTAGGGATTCAGAAGGAGGCGGGATTGAGTGTAGTTAATCAAAGCACTTTCAGATTTGTACTTCACGAGTCGTATAATGACGAGGTCACGTGCGACGTCGTTCCATTGGATATTTGTCAGGTTATACTAAGCAATCTGTATTTGTAGGATAGATACGCGATCTACGAAAGGCAGGCTCAGAAGTACACATTCACCAAAGATGGTGAGAAATTCATATTTCGTTCGGCGTCTCTTCCGAAAGAGACAAACTTAGTGACGGTGAACCGGACGAAGAGGCTAGTGAATGCAAGCAAGAAGTTTGTCTCGCTGTTCACTAAGCCTTATGAAGAGCCACTAAAAGAGGATTGCAATTTGGAGCAGAAGGTGACTACGATGAGACGCGAGACGAAGGAGTCGTTTCTGATCGGACGTCAAGGTCAGGTTCCTAGCAAAGTCAGTTAGTTCAACAAAGAAGGAGGAGCTCGAGAGTTTCCTCGGCTGAAGTTCTAACTTGAACGGGACTTTAAGTTCCTAAAGGGGAGAGCTATGATACAGGTGTATCTTCTTTTCGGGAGCTTAGCAATTCTCATGGGAGCTTGAGGATAGACGATTCTCATGGTAGCTTGAGAATAGAAGCGTCAGGTTGAAGCGTGAAGCAAAACAGCGGAGCGTGAAATCAAAGCGTGTAGTTTTCAGTTCATGAGTCGACTGAAGCCTGACATGAGTCGACTCATGAGTCGACTCAAGGTTGGTATGAGTCGACTTACGAAACCCGCTCCAGTTAATAAAAGTTTTTGTTGAGTCGACTTATGAAATCATAAGTTGACTCAAGGGGGTTCGTGCACGTTTGAGTCGACTCATGAGTCGACGACTCATGACGGGTTTGGGCTGAATTCCAGATTCTTGCTGGGATTTAGTTTTTAGGGTTTGTATAAAGTAAAACTCTATTGTTTAGGGATGTCTAAACAAAATTTCATGAGATTTGAGATTACGAGAGAGATTTGTAAAATAATTAATACTCATAATCTAGAGAATGTATTTTTTTTCGCCAAAACAGAATTGTCTTGTGTTTTCTATTGTCTTCTTCTCAACCCATCTTTGATAATTCTGCGATCAAAGGTGCTCGCACGGCGACTCGTTTCAGATAAGACCAAACTTTTCAATATATAATAAAACCAAACTATTGTTATCTAGTACGGAACATGCCAAAACTACTATTTATGACTACAGAAATGCCCTAAGAAAAATTATATCAGTTTGACTAATAAGAGCAGAAATGAATTCAGTTTCATTGTTCAAATGAAAAAAAAAAGCTAAAAGAAAGATGTTAAGAGATAAGTAATTCTACTTTTAGCCCTAAAAAATGCTAGATACTGACCTTTAGGTCACTGTTCGCCGAGAAACTATCTGTCTCTGTGCGAGGGTAACTAATGAATCCTGACATGTAAAGCTCTTCAGCTACCTGGATACATGATAAGAAAGATTTTAGTCATTTTGAAGTAATTATGGGCGTAAAATATCTACCTGAAATAATAAAGCAGCAATGTCAAAAACCAGCATGAATAAAAGATATTCGAAATACATAGTAATAGGTTACTATGTATATTCTAGAGAATTTCAATTGCCAGAAATCACTAATCACAGGTGGGATAAGATTGATAGAGTATGAACTCCTCAAAGGAAGCAGAGTAACAAACTCTTTCTTCCTAGCAATTTTCAATGAGAAATGTGAGTTTGAAGCAGGGTTGTGTATTCTAACTATAATTCCAGCTCTCCATTGTTAGTATTTGCAGCTTGCAGATGCATATGGTGTGAAAGTGTGTCTGTGTGAATTGGCATGCACGCACGCTCACATGTGCGCGCGCACAAATACACATGCATGCAAAAACAGGGACACTCGTGTTTGTAATATAGCCCAAGAGAAATGTACCTCCCACGTTACCAGAAGCTACAAAAAACTGTTAGCTACTTTAATGAGGGACCATTGTCAAACTTCAAAGAGCCACCAGCTTAGATCCTAGGCATAGACTTAATATTCGCTAGACATGTATTTTTTTACCAGTCCTATATGTAAATCCAAGAGAAATGTATTTCCCAGAAGCTACAAAACACTGTTAGCTACTTCAATGAGGGACCATTGCAAACTTCAAAGTGCAACCAGTTTAGATCCTAACCCTAGACTTGATATTCCCTAGACATTTATTTGTTACCAGTTCTATATGTAGCTAGTAAGCACAAACTGCCTAAGAAAATCATTGTTGAGTGCAAGAGTAGCTACTCAGAAGCACTGTTATAAATAGTGGTAAATAGCCCCGCAATAGCGACGCTAATAGCGTTAACGATCCCTTCCCGCGACGCTATTGCCCGCTACGCTATCGCGCAATAACAGTGACATATTGCGGAATATGTCCGTTCGCAAAAGTGGCCAATAGTGTGTCATAATAGTAAATAGTAAGCGATTGCATTCGAAATTTGCTTTTTGACTTCTATTTAAAATCGGTTTGAGGCTTATTTTTTAAAAATTAAACTCAACCCTTGACCACTGCATTCCACCGTCTCTTGTGATTTTCAGCATACTCCCGTTACCTCTCATAGCCTCTGGCACCTACCTTGATACTTCCTCTCACCTCCTTCACCGTGAGCTCCTCTTAGGGTAATCTTGTCACCGCTAAGCTCTTCTTCTCGAAGACGATGACTTTTGGACTCCTCCAGTTATATTCGGTATTACGTAATGGTTACATGTCTATTTCATGTTTAGGATCTTTTTAAATCATCTAATATATACTTTTAGATTTCTTAGATTTTTCTTTAAATTTTTTTAGTATTTATACATATCTAAATTAGACCGCTATTTGACTTTGCGCTTTTTACCGCTATTTTGCTGCAATAACCCGAAATATAGCCTTAACGATGCCTCACCGCTATGCGACGCTATCCGCTATCGATAACCTTGCTCAGAAGGAAGACTGCAACATTAACATGTAAATCAAGGGAATATTAGCCCATTGTCACCTTCATAGTGCGCTCAGAACTCATTCCCAAATATGTTGATGCCCGTTTTAGGAGTTGAACTGTACTCAATGGGTATGGAGGATACCTCAGCTCCTCTACATGCTTGACGTTTTTAACCTAAGAAACGAAATGGATTTTAGACCTCATCACTATTCAACATAGGAGATGGAAAACATATATAGCTCACAGTTGCTGTGGGTTCTTCAACGCACATCTCATAGGTTGCAACAGCACATGTGTAATCAAATGAACGGTCATATCTGTACAAGAAAGGCAAGTGAATATGATGAAACTCAAGATAAAACTGGTGCAGCAAATAACCACAAAATATTACATCCACTTGAAAATAGTAGTGCCCTCATCTGAAGTATGAGAACAATTAATCGTCCAGAATTCTTCAGGCTCATGTGCTTGTATCTCCCAATATCGTTCAACAATAAACCCAAGAGTAGGGAACTGTAGCAGACAAGAGAAAAAGTATCATAACTTGTTATCAAGAAAACCATTGATGAAATAAGTAATGATTGATAAAAAAAATAGGTATCATATATCATTCAACATCAGAACCTGACAGGGTCCATAACTTAAGACTACACTCCTATCATCCCCAGGAAAATCCAGAACAAATGCATCTTTCAGCAGCATTGTCTGAAATCTAGTAAATGAGGCACCTATGCGAAGGTCAATTTCCTGCAAAAACATAGTCATCAGTTAAACTTGGCACCCAGTTACCATGCCTAGAAAATAAAGTACCAACACAGCAAAAGCAAGAAAATGAATGCAGAGCTGGAGTTTCTAAAATCAAGTTTACAATGCAAAAAAATTACAGAGTGGGAGATGAAAAATCTGTGGCAGATTAGAGTAAAAAAATGTTGTCACCGTATTTCTGAAATTATACAGTCAGACGATGAGGAAACAGAAGAATCAGATCTATTCAGGATGCCATAAAAAAACTGGTAACCACATCACCTGCCTAGCGTCGACAGCATCTGAAAATAATTTATTGGGTTGAACAAGATTTTGAACCGATGCCAAGATATCTCTGCCATTTCAATGTAAAAAGAGAAAAACAACTGATTAGAAAAACAAAAATAAAAAGGCACATAAGGAAATAAAAGAAAAACTTTACGAACTTTAGTACCCCTCATTTAATGCAGAAAAATGAGCCCTCCATATAACCAGACGGTGATTAACAGCAGTGCAGACATCTACCACCTCAAATGCAATATTCTCCCCTTCTCTGTCACAATCGAGCCAGAGAACAAGCCACTGGCTATTCCTAGCTTCTTCTTCCAATGTCCTTTTGATGTCTAACTTGTCCTGCATCGATTAAGTGAAACATTCCTTAATTTGTGTTTCCAGTGTATTATAGGACAATGACAGGATGTAGCTTAGACTTTAAAATTAAACTTGCTTTTTCCACCGGCCACTGAGAGAGTGGCAGTGGTCTTTCAGTTAAGGGTTATTTCTCTGGTAGGGGCAGGGGGTGAAACCATGCACCACACAATGTAATCCCTGAGCAACTTGAGCAAGGGAACGTCTTCTTGAGGTGTATGTCAAAGGGGCAGACTTTTGTTTCACTTTCACACAACATGGAAGGAGCTATGAGTTTAATATCATCACATTTAAGCCTTCTGCATCTGAACTGATGTCTAAGTGAAGGAAGATATAAGCATTAGAGGGGCTTGACACGAAGCCTAGATGGTCATGAAATTTCAGCGGTACAAAGGAGTGATCTCCAAAGTTCTCAACAGAGAAGAGTCCTGGAGAAGGATAGCAGTCAATTTTCCAAAAAGATATACAATCGATTTTAAGGGTTTGATGCAGACAAAGAGGCAATAATACATCATATAAAACTGTCAGTTTGCGAACAATCTAAATTGTATTGGATATAAGAAAGTCCATACGTTGATGATTCTCTGGAGAAATGGTATGCTTTATTTGCTCATTCATTTAGAGCGCTTGATGTATGTCATCTTGACTCCTTGGATACATGATTCAGAATAAATGTGAGATGCTACATTTTGGCTGCCTAGTCCCACCATATCCTCAGTGCTTTCTTTGAACACATTAGGTCCACAACTAAGCAGTTGAGATTCGCCTATCTCCAGTGTGTTGCTTCTCAAATCAACTTAATTTCTTTCTATCCTCCTATCATTAGTGACTTGTTCCATTTGTTACCTAGGGCGGGTCATAGTCAAAGCTGAGGTTTGTGGTTTCTTCTAGAAGACAAAGGAAGCATGATTGAAATACCATGGAGATGCCCTTGCTGAGTTCTATTATAGCAGATCTTGACACATTGGGATTTATGTTGTGATTTCATAGATAAGCAACCAACTAATGAAGCAAGAATCTCAAAATGACACCTGAGAATAATTTTCCAATCCATCTCATTTCCCACCTCTTTCCAGCATTCAAAAATTCTCTCTTTTCCCACATACTATTAGTGACTGAACCTAAATTTCATATTTCCCAACCAAAGCAAATAAGATACTCTATCAAGCCTGAGAGAACAACCTTTGTTCTGTCCAAAACAAGAAAGTTGATGAAATATAATCTACCTCAAATTTCAGAAAAAGAACCGAAATCGCTAAAATGTTTCAGGTAACAGGACAGACTATAACCCCAAAGGACAATCTTCGGATTAAACCCAAAAATACACTCTATTAAGAATTCCAATAACCTAAAAGGCTTAAGGAACCACAATTTCAGGAAACCAAAAGAAGGAAATCTAAGAATGCCAAATAACCTAAATGGACTTTGTTGCACACCAACTTTTGTAGAGATTCATCAGAGAATTAGTTCACCTGAGGCACAAATTTCTCCATCAGCATTTCAAAGAAAAAAAGAGCCCTTTACCTTTAGAATTAATTTTTACCTTTAGAGTTAATTTTTACCCCTCAACCAAAAGGAACAAATCAAGAGGACATTGCTGCGCACCAACTTTTTGTAGAGATTCATCAGAGATTAACTCACCAGAGGCACAAATTACTCCATTAGCAATTCAAAAACAAAGAGCTACTGACCATTAGAGTTCATTTTAGCTCTCAACCAAGAGGAAGAAATCCCACCAAACCACCAATAACTTGCATTTTTCTGACTACCAAGAACATTCCATCTTTCCAACTCGTAGAAGAATTCACCCCAAAAACTAGTCATCAGAGGGAAAGGGAGCGAACAAATCTTCAAAAACTCATAATGACTCTCTATTTAGTCATTGTGGGGCAAAATGGACCCAAAATACCACTCTTCTATTGTCTCAATGCCCACACCGGCCAGCTTTGCACTAGTATAGTCCTCGTCAAACATTGTAATCCTCTTAATATACCATGATGCTTATTTGACACCCTTGCAATAGGCTAGTCCTGGTCGAGCACTACTATCCTCCGAAGTTCCCAATCTACCACCATACGTCCGCAATCTCGATGTCCACATGGATGGGCTTTGCACTAGACTACTCTTGTTAGAACAACAATTATCCAAAATACTATCACACTTCCACAGTCTCGGGGGACATGTGAATTGGCTTTGAACTAGTTACTCTAGATCTAACACTACAATCCTCCTAATGTTACAGGAGCTGTATGCAGTCCTGGCGCCCAAATGGATCGGCTAGGCACTAGTCTAATTCATATTTATTATTTAACAATAAAATCCTCCTAACATACCATCACTCTTCCTCGTTCTAGGCACCCTATTGGACTGGCTTTGCGCTAGTCTAACTCCTATTGAAAACTACCATCCTACGCCCACGCGGAGCTGGCTTCGCACTAATCTACTCCCAATCAAACGCCACAATACTCCTAACCTGCCACCACACCTCTGCAGTCTAGGCGCCCCCAAGGATCGGCTTTGCACTAATCCAATTCCGACTGAGCACTGCAATGCCCCATACATAAAATCATGCTTCAACAGTCTCATCATCCACGCTGACTAGCTTTGCAACTGGAAAGATAAAATTGGCTCAGGTACCAAAAGCTAGTTGTTAAAGGGAGAGAACTCGGATTGTTAACAGAGCCACTTTGGTTCCATTTTGCCAGTGTGGGACTAAATGTCCCTTAGATCCACAACACACCAACTGTTTGTTAAGACTCCTCAGAGAGAAAAGAAGGCAAAAAAAAAAACCTCACCTGAGGAACGAACTTCTTCACCGGCGCCGTGTACAAATCCGCGGGATCACAGGAATGCCACTTCCTGTAGCGATCGTCGAATTCGAGCTCCATGAGATGGCCGGTGACGGAGGTGAAGACCATGTGGCAGAACTGCGACCGGATCGAGTACTCGAACTCGAACACGCGGTTGTAGCGAGATCGGCCGTTGCGGGATCTCATGCCCCCGCTTGATGCGGAGAGGATCTCGGAGACGCGCTTGGCGACCGAGGGTTTCTCGGCCACGTTTAGGGCTCGGATTCGGGATCGGTTCGCCATGGCGAGGGTTTGGGGGAAAGGGGTAAAGAGGCGGCAAATTTTTTGATGACCGATGTTTTTGGGATTTTCCCCCTTTTTTTTTTTTGGGGGGGGAGGCGACTGTGCTTGTAAAATTGAAAAGCGCAAAAACTTAAATTAATTACTAAAGTCATAAAATGCTTGCGGAAAATGTGTCCCGCCTCAAAAGTGAGAACGATGTGTGACTAGCCCCTTTGTACTTTGCCCCATGTGAAATAGTCCTAAAATTAAGCTTTAATGTTTTAAACCCCCTTCACGTCAGCATTATACTAAAAGCAGAATATATTTTAAAAAAAAGCCGAAACTGTCCTTCTCTTTCTTCCCCAGACGAGGCCTAATCCCGAACAACAGTAGTCACTTCTCATTAATGCGATATGATGGAAAAAATAGAGGAAAATTTTCCCATTTTTTTACTCCATCATGAGCAATAACTATTTAGTTCTCCATTACTCCTCCTCGGACCAAAATTCTCTTTATTGCTCTCTCCATTACTCTTACCATCCCTTCAAAATGGCTGAAAAGGACGTCATCTGCATTGTCTCTTCGCGGTATCAAACGGTATTCTTGAGGATTAATTCTTCAACCACCAGCTTGGATCTCAAGTTTGATGTGGCAAAGAGGTTAGATCTTCCATATGAGTCATTAATTTTGGCATACGAAGATGAAACGGTTGGAAGCTTAAAATTTTCCAGTGAGAACGATGGGGATCTGACGTCTATGGTAGAGCATTGCCACAATCTTGGACTGAAAGAGGTTCACATGCAAGCTTTTAAAGAAGGAGATGATTCTTCGAATAAACAAGAAAACGAGCAAGTCCGACAAGACATGTAGGTTAACTGTAAAATCAATTAACTTTAGTTTTAATCGTCTTCTTGTTAGGTATATGCTAGGTTTAACTGGACTTCAGTTCTAATTCGATCGTATGTTAGTTGTAATCTTGGTTATGTTAGTTCTAATTCAATCGTATCTTATGTTAGTTGTAATCTCGTCTTCTGTTAGTTCTGTTAGTTGTGATCTGCCTAGTCCCGAACAACAGTTCTAAATCGATCGTATCTTATCGTTAAGCAGTTCTTTGTTATGCTTCATACGTTAGTTCTAATGGTTTCTTTGTCAGTTCTAATCGCTATTTTGTTAGTTCTACTAGATTTATTGCTAGTTCTACTAGATTTATTGCTAGTTCTACTCTAGTTCCATATGCTGCAAGCGCTGCAAAGGTTGTTAGTTCTGATCTAGGTCTTGTTAGTCCTATTGGTTATATTGTTAGTTATAGTCTATGTCTTGTTAGTCCTAATGGTTATATTATTAGTTTTAATAGCTATTATGTCAGTTCTAATCTATGCACTGTTAGCTCTAATGGTTTTCTTGTTAGTTCTTACTAGTTCTAATTGATTCTAACTGCAAGCAATTGTCGTTTTTGCTTTTTAGCTTTTAGTATGATTTGTTGATACTTCTACTATTTGTGTAGTTTATGATAAATTATGTTCTTAATATTTGTAGCGCAATTTGAACTCAAAAAGTATAGACTGTGGCCTGTCGGCGTTGTGGACCACAAGTGTTCCAGATAAGAATCCCAATGACAATCCTTCCGGAGATGATGTCATGACGATTGATGACATGATTAGCAGATCAGAGAGGATTCCTGCTTAGTGGCACACAGCTTTAACCGGTGAGGGACAACGATTTAAAAGTGCGAAGGAGTTAAGTTTGGCCTTGCTATACTACTCCATAGCAAAAAAATTCGAATACGAGTTTGGGAAGAATGAACCGAAGCGTATTCGAGTGTTTTGTCAGTTTAAGGAAGCCAAAAATTACCCGTGGATGTTATTTGCCTTTCCACCGAAAAATGATAATAGACTTGAAATCAAAAGGTTCATGGACAATCACAGTTGTAGGCAGCATGGCAATAATGCATGTCAATCTAGAGCCTCTAGACAATTCATTGCTACCCAATTACAACTCATGTTAAAGGTACGACCGGATATGCGGCCCATTGACGTTCAAAAGGAGTTTCTAAGCTCGTATGGGATTAAGGTCGATTATAGTAAGATTTGGTGGGGTAAAGAAAGATCACAAGAGAAATTATACGGTGATGCCCATGAGTCCTACGATCAATTACGATGGTAAATAGAAGATGATATCTAACAATAGACAAACTAATTTCGTTTATGTGACGCTGTTTATACTAATTTTGCAATGTTGGTACTAACGCTTAATCTTTAATTTTTTAGGTATGTAGAATAGGTCAAGAAGACAACCCATGTAGCTATATTCATGTTGAACAATATGAGGGGAGGTTTACAAGGATATTCATCTGCTACGCCGCCTGCATAAATGGTTTTTTACACGGATGTAGACCACTCTTATTTTTGGATGGTACCTTTCTGAAAGATCGATTCAAAGGCATACTCCTAAGCGCCGTAGCATATGATGGAAATCAGGAGATATTTTTCTATTGGTGTATTGTATATGCGATCAAGAAAATAACGTTAACTGGAAGTGGTTCTTACAAGGTTAGTTCTATCCCTAGCCATGTTAGTTCTATTGCAGGTTATGATAGTTCTAGCTCTTTCCTTGTTAACTCTAATTCGTGTATGGTAACCACAACTCTTTGTAGGTTTATGGTCTATTCTCTATAAAAGGCCAGATCCATACAACCATCCACACAAGCTAGTGATAATTTCAGATGCGGATAAGGGGATCAGAGAAGCAGTTAGAGAATTTTCCCCAGATTCTATACACTCTCGATGTGTGTTGCATCTAGTTGAGAACTTCAGGACAAAGTTGAAGGATTTGGGATTCAAATCAAAAGATACTCAGATCTTGGGTAATCTATTATAATCTGCATGTTACAAATATACTAGAGCAGAATGGAACGATTATATGGACTACATTAGACTGGTTGACGAAAGAGCTTACAATATTGTGATGAACTACGCTCTAGAAAACTAGGCCAATACGTTTTTCCCTGGAGTTAGGTAAGTTATAAGCTATTTCATTACTTATCTATTATAAGCCGCTTGACGAATTCCCTATTATGTTTCAGATATGGTCACGTTACATCAAATGTTATAGAGTTATTCAACAAATGGATACATGAGGCTAGGCTACTACGGATACTTCAACTGGTAGAGCACATACGTAAACAGATTATGGTTCGCATGAATGAGCGCCAAGTCATGGCTGAAAGCTGGAATCAATTTCTTTGCCCCAAAGCTGAACTTGCTCTCAAAGAGAACATGGAAAATGGCTATCCATTGGAGGTTTGTCAGTCCCACACAGGATTATTTGAGGTACAATCCCATAGATCTTGTCAAGTGGATCTAGACAATAAAACATGCACTTTCTGTGGGTGGGATGTAACCCGTGTCCCTTGCAAACATGCATGCGCATCCATTATGTTTATGAAAATGGATGTCTATCAGTTCTATGACTGGTTTATGATGGTTGAAGCCTTTAAAAAAAGCTACGAGCCAATCCTCTACCCTATCCCTAACTATGAGAAGCGCATCGTGCCATGCGATGAGATACAGATCCTACCTCCACTTACAACAAAAAGGAAAGGGAGAAATAAAACCAGGCGTATCAACAACAAAGCTGTTTACATTTACACACGGTCAGTAAAATATTCTCGATGTCATATGAAAGGTCATAATCGTAAAACATGTAATAAATCTATAACTGACTAAGTGTTTGATATGTTAAAGTGTTTTCGTCCCAGTATGCACCAAATATTTCGTTTTATGCCGATTGAATGTTTTTCTTGTTAATCGGGAACTAACACCAGCTTACACTAGATAAAAAGTTGTAAGTAACAAAACAACTATCATATTAGGCCTAACACGCACAAAGAATAGAACTAACATCTCAGTTATTCGAGGCGCTCTCATTAGAACTAATCGATTTAAATAGATTAGAAATAACACACCATCGTCTATAACGAACCCTGGAGGGGCTAGGAGTAACAAGCCAAAGAATAGAACTAACATGCCATCAGATAGTACTAAGATGCAATTAACTAGAACTAACAAGCCATAAACTAGAACTAACACGCTACTAAATAGAACTAACATTGTGCAGACTAGAACTAACACGGCATAAACTAGAACTGACATGAACTGCGACAAAACTAACATGGTGTAGATTAGAACTAACACGCTATAGAATAGAACTAATATGGTGTAATTAGAACTAACACGATACAGAATAGAACTAACATGGTGTAGATTAGAACTAACACGTTATAGAATAGAACTAATATGGTGTAAATTAGAACTAACACGACATAAAATAGAACTAACATGGTATAATTTAGAACTAACTTGTTATAA
>BQKN01066610.1:0-29979 GCA_022839385.1 Asparagus kiusianus | reverse complement strand
GTGGTATAAAATAGAACTAACGTGCTATAAAATAGAACTAACACGGCATCAAATATGGTCTAATTTAGAACTAACTTGTTATAAAATAGAACTAACTTGGTATAAATTAGAACTAACGTGGTATAAACTAGAACTAACCTGATATAAATTAGAACTAACATGGTATAAAATAGAACTAATGTGGTATAAAATTAGAACTAACGTGGTATAAACGAGAACTGACATGAACTGCGACAAAACTAACATGGTGTAGATTAGAACTAACACGCTACAGAATAGAACTAACATGGTGTAGATTAGAATTAACACGCTACAGAATAGAACTAACATAGTGTAGATTAGATATAACATGGTATAAAATAGATCTAACGTTGTATAAAATAGAACTAACTTGGTATATATAAATTAGAACTAACTCGGTATAAAATAGAACTATTATGGTATAAAATTAGAACTAACTCGGTATAAATTAGAACTAACGTGATATAAAATTAGAACTAACTTGGTGTAAATTAGAACTAACATGGTATTATATAGAACTAACATGGTATAAAATAGAACTAACACCTATTAATTAGAACTAACACGCTACAAAATAGAACTAACATTGTGCAGACTAGAACAAATAATGCATAAACTAGAACTGACATGAACTGCGACAGAACTAACATGGTATACATTAGAACTAACACCATATACATTAGAACTAACATGTTACAAAATGGAACTAAAATGGTGCAGATTAGAACTAACACAACATCAGTTAAACTAATATATAAGAATAACACGACATCTCTGTATTTGGGTTAAGATTTTTAACAAACTGTTTTCTGGATAAACAATATTTAACAAGAACTAACTGGACGGGGGGTTGCAATACGCAATGATGCCAGGTCCTCATTTGTTGCTACCCTCGCTGGATCGGTTTCGGTCTAAGAAACCCTTTTCGCTGTCACTCGTCTTCCTTTTTGAAGGTCCTGGCTTACTGCGCTTTGAGGAAGAAGAATTGGATTCTGCTGAGCCACTGTGGGAGAAGACGGGGTTTAAAGGGAGAGGAACATTGCCGGTGGGAAGAGACCTCGGAGAATTGGCACCCCCGACCCCTTAGTTACGGAGAAACAACTGCCATTGGTCTCTCTCGACCGTCATGTGTTTACCATCCCAACTAACCTCAATTAACTCAGGGTCGGTCCTAAAGGGCTGCGCACGCTAGGGCCCTAAGTTAAGTCGTGTGGATCCTTGAGCCCTCTCCAAATCCCCCCCCCCCCGCATTAGACCTGCGTGATGGTGTATCCTTCCTTAATGTTACCGTCCACCGGAGAGATGTAACGGAACCCAAGCCTCTTAGGGATTTTAGATAAATCCCTAACCTTGAGTAGAACTCTGTAGTCTTCGAAGTTAGAATGTGTTATGACGTCACTGGAGCACATGATACATTCACCGATACCAATTAGCAGAGATTGCAGAAATTCAAAATTCCAGAGGTGGTATAGGAGATTGAATAGGCGAATCCATACTAGAAAGGGTTGAGGCAATGTTGTTAGCCTCAGATCCTCCCTCCAACGGTGGAATCTGCCCTTAAATGTGCTCGTATCTATCAGACCGAGTTCAATAGCTTGGGCAAGAACTTCATCGGATGGAAACTACACCATAAAGCTATGCCCTGCCGCCTCCTTGATTTGATGGGGCAATGTCCTAAGATTGAAGCGGTAGGCCAGCATCTCTCAGAGCTCCTGCACAGATGGACGACCTCTATCAAGATTAAAGATGACGTAAGAAGAAAGAGCCGGATGGTTCTGGAGGTGTTGGCCGGGACGGTAAGCATCCTCGGAGGGGCACGAGCGGTAATTCCATGATGACAATCTCGAGAGCTATGTCTTGTCCCATGGTAGTGTACACAAAAAGGATCTCCAGCCATTTGTGAGGTTATACGATGAAAATAGATGACGCTGGGTTTTGATTTTTAGCAGGGGGAGGGGTTTGCAGAGGCGCCTACGCTGGGGGTAGTAGAAGAATGGTGGTGTCTGTACTATCGATGGAAGTTCGTATTAGGTTATTTAAGTTAATTAATTTATTTACCTGACTTAGGAACACATGAATATATGATGTGATATGTTAGTGTTATGGAACCGTCGCTCCGAAAAAAGCGAACAGCTGGAGTGAGAAGATAACTTAGCAAATAAAAAAATTAGAACTAGCTATGAGATAGAACTAACGAGCATCACTAGAACTAGCGCTCAATTAGAGCTAACACAATATGCCATTGTAGCTAAAACGTACTCTTTTAGAACCAACACGAAGTTAGAACCAACAATACATCTGATAACAATCATTTTCAATTAATTAAATATACATACATTATTGTATTTGTATGAATATATCATTCATCACTGTACACTGTTTCTTCTTTATGTCTTTGTTCATAACCAGCCAGTAATAATTGTGCGACAAGTCTTGCTCGCATAGCTTCAGGGATATCATTCGGAGGATTAACCAACAATGTTGATCGTCCTTTAATTATGGCTTTTATATAGAGGTAGGCGAACACACCACAGTCAAAGCTGCAACATAGAAGACTAAATTAGACATTTTCGTCATATCTAATACTAACACAAATTAACACAATATAGACATCGGAACTAACCGTCCTCTTTGTTGCTCGCATTTGATGGCTTGATATCTAAATATTTTGTGCACATTTTGCTTAATAAAATCAGCATGATGGGCATCAAAGTAGTTTATGATTTTATTAACATGCTCCATCCAAGCTTCGTGCCCAGCGGAACTATAATGCTTGACGACTTTATCTTTAAAATCAACTTCAACAAGATGCCAATGATCGTACCTGACCAAAGGGATCAAGAGATGCTTCATACGGAATGCGGTATATTTGTCAATGAATGACAAATATAGCTCGTAATTGTTCGTCTTGAAGCCATAGAGTGAGTGCTACAAACACATCATGTTTGAGTTGAAATTAAAACTAACATGAGCTTGGACTACTACACAATAGAACTAACATTGTATCAATTAGAATTAACTCGACATAAACTAGAAGTGACATGCTACAAAACATATTTTGCAGATTAGAACTAACACGGAATAAACTAGAACTGACATGAACTACGACAGAACTAACATGGTCTCAATTAGAACTAACACCATATTAATTAGAACTAACATCGTTCTCATTAGAACTAACACGCTATATAATAGAACTAACGCTGGAAGGGCTAAAACTAACACCGTATTAATTAGAACTAACATGCTACATAATAGAACTAACATGTTACAATTTAGAACTAGCACGGCAAAAATTAGAACTAACCTGGTATAAATTAGAACTAACTTGGTATAAATTAGAACTAATATGGTTAAAATTAGAACTAACTTGGTATAAATTAGAACTAACTTGGTATAAATTAGAACTAATGTGGTTAAAATTAGAACCAACTTATTATAAAATAGAATTAACTTGGTATAAATTAGAACTAACGTGGTATAAATTAGAACTAACATGGTGTAAATTAGAACTAACTTGGTGTAAATTAGAACTAATGTGGTTAAAACTAGAACTAACTTGGTATAAATTATAACTAACTTGGTATAAATTAGAACTAATATGGTTAAAATTAGAACCAACTTGTTATAAAATAGAATTAACTTGGTATAAATTAGAACTAACGTGGTATAAATTAGAACTAACGTGGTATAAATTAGAACTAACATGGTATAAAATTAGAACTAACATGGTATAAAATAGAACTAATGTGGTATAAAATAGAACTAACTTGGTATAAATTACAACTAACTTGGTATAAATTAGATATAACGTGGTATAAAATAGAACTAACGTTGTATAGAATAGAACTAGTTGTATAGAATAGAACTAACTTGGTATAAATTAGAACTAACTTGTTATAAAAAAGAACTAACGTGGTATAAATTAGAACTAACATGGTATAAAATAGAACTAACGTGGTATAATATAGAACTAATGCTGGAAGGGCTAGAACTAACACAGTATTAATTAGAACTAACACGCTACAAAATAGAACTAACACCATGCAGTTTAGAACTAACACGCCATAAACTAGAACTGACATGAACTGCGACAGAACTAACATAATATAAATTAGAACTAACACCATATCAATTAGAACTAACACGCTACAGAATATAACTAACATGATATATAATAGAACTAACATTGTGTAGATTAGAACTAACACGGCATAAACTAGAACTAACATGAATTGCGATTGAACTAACTTAGTGCAGATTAGACCTAACACGCCATCAGTTAGAACTGACAACGCTTAAATTAGAACTAACTTGGTATAAATTAGAACTAACATGGTATAAATTAGAACTAATGTGGTTAAAATTAGAACTAACTTGGTATAAAATATAACTAATGTGGTATAAAATAGAACTAATATGGTTAAAATTAGAACTAACTTGTTATAAAATAGAATTAACTTGGTATACATTAGAACTAATGTGGTGTAAATTAGAACTAACTTGGTGTAAATTAGAACTAACTTGGTATAAATTAGAGCTAATATGGTTAAAATTAGAACTAAATTGGTATAAATTAGAACTAACTTGGTATAAATTAGAACTAATATGGTTAAATTAGAACTAACTTGTTATAAAATAGAATTAACTTGGTATAAATTAGAACTAACGTGGTATAAATTAGAACTAACGTGGTATAAAATAGAACTAACGTGGTATTGTATAGAACTAATGCTGGAAGGGCTAAAACTAACACCGTATTAATTAGAACTAACACGCTACAAAATAGAACTAACATCGTGCAGTTTAGAACTAACACGTCATAAACTAGAACTGACATGAACTGCGACAGAACTAACATGATATAATTTAGAACAAACACCATATCAATTAGAACTAACACGCTATAGAATAGAACTAACATGGTACAGAATAGAACTAATATTGTGTAGATTAGAACTAACACGGCATAAACTAGAACTAACATGAACTGCGACAGAACTAACTTGGTACATATTAGAACTAACACGTCATCAGTTAGAACTGACAACGCTTAAATTAGAACTAACATGACTTATGGTAGGTCTAAATTGACGCTAACTAGAACTAACGTGACTCATGGTATAACTAGCATGGATAACACAAGATCTAACATGCATTTCAATCAAAACTAACACGGTGAAATTAGGAATAGCATGTTCTTACAAGAAAGAACACCGATACGACTCCATATCCTTTGTCATATGCCTCTTGGTTAAGCGTGTCTAATATTGCTTCTTCTATCTGTAATTGTTATGAAACATTAAAATTCAATTTAACAAGACAATTTCAATTATTAAGCAAGTATAATCTAACATTGTCGTCAAGGGGGCCACCACGAAGCAAATATAACAACTCTTCTCTGTTAATACTGATGTTGGATGTTACTATAACATTATATCTCCTGGTATAAATTAGAACTAACATGAATTAGAACTAATATGTGAAGAATTAGCATATAAATAGTCAACTGAAACTTACCTGTGAATCTTCTGAGAGCAAAATTTGGTTAGGCTCTCAATTTGAGCTTTGTCGAGTCTGTCTGCTACTGGAGATGGTATCTTTAAATTATGTATAAAAGCACATGTGCTATCTATTATGCGTAAGTGTAGAGTCTGGGAGCTCTTTATTCAGCTCTCCTAATAGAGCTACCTCTTCATCTGTCATTGGCTTCAAACTCAACGCATCCCAAGTGGGGATTTGATTACCGGGGTAAAAATGAGTAACTTTGTTAACTAGTTTTACTTTTGGTTCAGGACTTTCAAGTATATCTATTTCAATTTTTCCTTTTTTTTTCTTTTGCCTTCAGTATATGGGGTCCTCTTCCATTTAGATCTCTTGCTTACCCTTCTTGGCTGTGGGCTACCCTTTGCTTCCACATTGCTCGTTACAACTTCTACAAGTTTGTCCACATCATGTTTAATATTCATAAGATCCTCTTCCCTATCCACATGTCCCTCCTCCATATATACATTATCCTCAGCCTTACTATCTACATTCGCGTCAACCGTACTATCTACATTCTCCCCTTCTCTATCAACATGCTCCTCCAACTTATCTGCATTCTCCTCCTCCTTATCTACAATATCCTCCTCCTTATCTACACCATCAACAGGATCCTCATCAAAACCTTTGTTATCTATAATAAAATTTTCATGTTCAATATGCTCCTCTTCCTTACCTACACTATCCTCAGCCTTACTATCTACAGTCGGGTCAGCTTTACTATCTACAGTCGGGTCAACCTTACTATATACCCCCTCCCCTAGAGAAATAACAAGCTCCTCTTCTATTGCCTCATCGTCAGCAGGAAGCTTCACATCCTCTTCAACAATCTTATGTACATGTTCTTGCATGGTGGGCTCTTCCTTATATGAACTACTTGTTTTGGACTTTTGTTCCTCTTGAGCTTCCCTTCGCTTCTTCCTAATTTCATTTGTAATTTTCTGTTTGATATTTGCCTTAAGCACCACCGGGTCTATAACCTCATCATGTCTTCCAAAATTTTCAATTATTTTGTTTAGCATGTTGATCTTAATCATGAATTCTTTATAATATTTATTCTTGGTCTGCTTGCTCAATGGGAAGAATATTGATCTCCTCTTCCTCGTCAAAAGCAACGTCAATATGCGTTGCCATGATCTGTTATTGATATGAGATTATAATTTTAAGTAGGATTACACATAATTAGGATATTATTTGTAGTTAGTGTGAAATGAGTACGACTTAACATAACAAGATACTTACATAGTCTATTGAGAAGTTCTTAGTAGTTTCTTCCAGGATAGCCTTCCTCTTTGCCTGACACTTTTGATGAAGAACTTCACCCCTTTGTACAGCGGGAACTTGACCCCTCTGTACAGCGGGAAGTGCATGAACATGACCTGGAGAAGCGACCTCTGAAATAGGCCTATGGACAAAAGATATTGACGCTGACTTAGTCTTTGCCGTAATTGTCCCCATCCTCATAGATGGGACTTTCGCCTCCTCTGGTGCCCAATTTGTCATTGGAGGTCTGGAGGTGTCTACGAGGGCATATTGCTTTATGCTAGTTATCTCGTAGTACCAAAGCTGTAGCAAATATATTTAGCATTAACAATTAATACTAGACTAGACCAAAGAGAGTAAAATATGGGTGTAGCTAGAACTGACATGGTGTAAATTAGGACTAACAACATAAATTAGAACAAACATAAACTATGTTAGAACCCCATGAGCCTAGGTAGAACTAACATGCCCTATGATAGAACTAACATGGGTGCATATAGAACTAACATGGTATATCTTAAAACTAACAAGTGCAGATTAGAACTCACACGACACAAATTAGAACTAACAAAATATGCAACAGAACTAACATGGTGTAGATTAGAACTAATATGGTATACATCAGAACTAACATAGAATAAGTTAGAACTAACATAGAATAAGTTAGAACTAACAAGGCATATGTACGAACTAGAATGAACCAAGATAAGTATAATATGGAACTTACACACAATAGTGTCATACAACCTGGGACATATGTGACCCTTTGCTTCTTCTTTCCCTCCAAAGCAACTTCAATACCCCTGATAATTTCATCATAAAAGAACTTGGCCCATGCAATAGAATTGACCCTCTCAATGCTATCCAGATACCTGAGTAAGGGTCTAGGAATACCTTCCCCGGCTCTGGGACTCCATATCATAGAGCATTGGTACAGGATTTGTAACAGAACAAAATCCTGGATATCCCGCTTTGTTGTAGATTCAACTAACCGTTCCAGTTGCTCTTCAAGGTGTTTACGTTGGGTGGTTTATGCTTTTTTTAACTTCTTACCCTCTTTAGAAATGAAAAAATTAGCGAAGTATTCCACCCATATTCTGCTTCCTGAGTCCCTATTGTTACTTATGACTTCTCCATAAATTGGGAAATGAGTATGGTTATGGACCCATTGCAAATCAAAATTAACATTTTTCATACACCCACTTTTTGAATCAGGTATAGAAAATGTGTTATTATCTCTGTCAAAAAAGCTCAGCAGCAGCTCAAGTGTGGGCCGATCAGGCACAGGAGCCCCAAATAAAATATAGTGCTGAAATATAGAACCGCAGTATGCATCCCTATGCCACTGACGAATCTTCGGGGCAATGCACTTTATGAATTCCCAATAGGCCCCGATATTGGTGGTTAACCTTAGTGATTCTCCTGCACCTGTTAGAGCAACTTTTTCCCTACAAATGGATTTCGAATTTGTAAGTTCAATAAGGCCTATGAACTCATATTAGACCTAACACTAACAGGAACAAAATAGAGCTAACGCGCATGTTCAATAGAACTAACATTGGACACAAACTAGAACTAACATTGGTCTCAAACTAGAACTAACATTGGATTCAAACTAGAACTAATATTGGTTTCAAACTAGAACTAACAATATTAGGGTAAAACCTAGCCATTGCCGTTGCCGAATACTGAATAACATAACACTTACTGTTTTTTTGAGGGGGGTTTGTTGGTACGACCAGCCATTGCCGTTCTCCTTTTCTGGGCTCGACATTGTCTTGCCTCATTTGCATTTCGATTAGGGTTTGTGTAGCTTCCTCCGCGCTGCCAATCGCAGATGAACCGTCTTTGCCCTTCGACTCGGCTCGATCAACGACCTCGTAGTCGTAACTGGATCCTTCCCTGGACGACATTTTCCCGGCGAAAACCCTAGAACTGTTAAAATCCGTATAGCAATTAGAAAGATGAAGAGTTTTTGAGGTTCCAATGTGGAATAGAGAGAAAGAAGGGAGAGTACCTAAAAAGGAATGGGGCGCATTAACCGCGCTCAGTCCCATCAGAGGGGCAAGATCGTAACTTCCGCTGGGTTTTTTCTGAAAAAAGACACTTCGGGGCCTCGTCACAAATACTATGCGTATTTGGGGCTTATACACATGGGGCAAAGTACAATGGAGCTAGTCACACAAAGTTTTCACTTTTGGGGCCTGGACATATTTTTCCCAAAATGCTTTTTGTATATGTAGTTGAGGATCATATTAAAAATTACATGACTGAATCACATTACAATATTTGAACAATAAATATTTTAAAATTTTATTTAAAAATTAAAGGGATAATCCATTAACTTGCTTTTTTTAAGAAGATAGAAATTTGCTCGTGAATCACGTGCGAAAATTGAAGAAATGTCCTCACATTTTTTGTAATGCTTTAAACCTTATGAAAAAGATCGAGCTCAGAAAAATTGAAATTCACTTTCCTCCCTTGTGTTTCACTCTTTTGGTCACGCTCTATGTCATACATTTATTTTGTACATTAGAAGTCTAGTATTTCTTTAAGAAAATTAATTTTTTAATGTACCATCATTATTGGGAATCTTCTGATTTTTTTTCGCTTTTCTAATAAGCCAAGACTGGAAACATACAATTGTTAATTTAATTAATATTTAATTTACCTTGTTTAGATGCGGGTATGATATTTGAGTTACATGCTTTTTCAATTTAATTAGAAACTTCTACGTTGACAACTACTAACACACACAAAAATTTAAAATAATCTTAACTATCTTTTTTCTAGTAACTATAGTATAAACTTCTAACCCTCAATTCTCATAGTACGAATTATGCAGGTGGGGACCACGAGCTGGTGCAGCACCCGTGTGATGAAAAGAAGCCGCGTGAATGAAGGCCCATGAAGGCCCACCCGAGAATCATAATCACAACTCGTGCTTATAAATGCACACGAAAAAACTGCCTAGGGTTCACTTGGTTGAGACATTTTGCTTTAGATTCTTGTTTCCTTAGTGAGACGGGAATTCTTATTGCGACCTGACTTTCTTGTTGTACTACCAAAGTGCTACCAAAATTTTTGCTGTGCACAACATGTGGTATCAGAGCCCAGATTTTAGATCTAGGGTTTTGGAGTTTGGTAGAAGAAGATTCTTGTGTGAAGCTTGGTTCTTGGAGTTCTAGGCTTCGGTGGAGATAGCATTAGGAGTTGCCGTTGGAGATTTCGCTTTTCTCGTATGGACAGGAGATCTATTTGGAATCCGATCTAGGGTTTAGTTTGGTGGTTCCTAATTTCTATCAAATTTGTTCTTTCTCTATAATTTTGAAGTTAGATCAGTTGGATGTGAAGACGACATTTCTTCATGGTGATCTTGATGAAGAAATATATATGAATCAGTCATTGGGATTTCGAGCTACAGGGAAAGATAAGTTGGTGTGCAGGTTGAAGAAATCGCTATACGGTTTGAAGCAGTCTCTTCGACAGTGGTATAGGCGATTCGATGGTTTTATGATTGGTCATTCGTACACTCGGAGCCAGTTTGATCCTTGCGTATATTTTTGCAAGTTGAAAGGAGATGCATACATTATTTGTGCTCTATGTCGATGACATGTTGGTTGCCTCTATTTCCAGGTCGGCTATAGATGAGTTGAAAGTTTAGCTTTCAAATGAGTTTGAGATGAAGGACTTGGGCGAGGCGAAGTGCATTTTAGGGATGGAGATTGACAGAGACAAGAAGAAGGGCAGAATGTGTTTAACACATGTGGCTTATTTGAAGAAGGTTCTACAGCGATTTCATGTTAGCATGGATACGAAGACAGTTGGTGTACCTTTGGGAGCCCATTTGAAGCTTTCAGCTGACCTTTCACCAAAGTTAGTTGAAGATCGAGAGTTAATGTCGAAGACTCTATATGCGAGCGTGGTTGGGAGCTTGATGTATGCGATGGTATGTACGAGGCCGGATTTGTCACATGCAGTGAGCATGGTATCGAGATACATGCACGATCCAGGAGTGGGTCATTGGGACGCCGTGAGATGGATTTTGAGGTACATTCGAGGTACACTTAATGTTGGTTTAGTTTATGAGCGGGACACTACAGGTGGGCAGTCATGCATTGGCTATGTTGATTCGGATTATGCCGGCGATTTGGATAAGCGTCGGTCTACTACGGGCTATGTGTTCACTTTGACCCATGCGCCGGTGTGTTGGAGATGCACTTTACAGTCGACGGTGGCTTTGTCTACGACGAAGGCAGAGTATATGGCAGTTACGAAGGCTGTGAAGGAGGCTATTTAGCTTCGAGAACTTTTGGAGGAACTTGGTATATCGCAGACGTCCATCACTATTCATTATGATAGTATGAGTGCTATCTATTTGGTGAAGAATCAGGTTTTTCATGTGAGGACGAAGCATATTGATGTTCGTTATCACTTCGTTCGGGATGTTCTTGAAGATGGCGATGTGGAGATTGTGAAGGTCCACACAAAGGATAATCCGACGGATATGCTCATAAAGGTGGTTCCGAGCAAAAAGTTTGATCATTATCAAAACTTGTTGCACATTCGTGATTATTGAGGCTGTTGGCGGCCATTTTGGTAAACTACGTTTGGCTTGACTCATTGGACAAGAGGATACGTAGGCAGTCATTTTTTATTCAGCCTGTTTGGATTAGTTGATTTTGATGGGGGTGAGATTGTTTGGACTCTCGTTCGGATTCTCGACTTGTTGTGAGTTAAGTTCGTACTGGACTAATAAGTTAGGATATTTGGATGCTATGGTGTCGGCTCAGTTTTGGGAAAACTTCACCGAGGTAGAGAATTATGCAGGTGGGGACCACGAGCTGGAGCAGCACTCGTGTGATGAAAAGAAGCCGCGTGAATGAAGGCCCACCCGAGAATCATAATCACAACTCGTGCTTATAAATGCACGCGGAAAAACTACCTAGGGTTGTGTGCAAGCAAGAAGGTTTTGGTTGCGAAAAATTGTGGTTGTAGGAGAAGAGCATCGGCTGAGGGTTTTTGTTGTAGCAAAAGAAGAAAAACGTAGAATTTCAAGTGGAATTTTGTGTGCGGGCTTTTGTGCTTTTGAGAGAGATAATTGTGTGAGAGATCTGAGAGTTTGTGTGAGGGTTTAGATTGAGTGATTATAAACCCTAGTTGTATTCTCTCCCTCTAGTAGTAGATCTCCCCTTCCTTGCCCCGTGGACGTAGGCAATTTGCCGAACCACGTAAAATTGATTGTATCACTATTTGTGTGATTTGTAATAACTTTTAGGTTCTTTCGATAGGTCAGTCCTAGAACTGATGAGAGGAAGAGCTGATATCTCACTTGGTTGAGATATTTTACTTCAGATTCTTGTTTCCTTAGTGAGACAGGAATTCTTATTGCGACCTGACTCTCTTGTTGTGTTGCCGAATTGCTGCCGAAATTTTCGCTGCACGCAACACGAATCATATCATGGAGTCCTACACTGTGCTAGACACTCATTCAAGCTTGGAAGTATAAGGAAGCCTTTTTTTATAATGTCACGTGTAATTTAGATTTCCTGACCATAATACTACTCCAATCATCAACACATCTTGAGTTTTGGAGGTTCCAAAACAGTACTACGAGGTTTTATAAATGCAGATATGAGATGGTGATCTCGATCACAGGAAATCTATCTCAGGTTGGTTGTTCACTTTTACAGGGGGAGCTGTATCTTAATAGTCTATGTTGCAGAAATGTGTTGCTTTATCTACGACAAAGATAGAATATATCGGAGCTATAGAAGCCGGTAAGGAGATAGTTTGGTTAAGAATATTTTTGCATGAGTTACATTTGCAGCAGGATAATTATCAAGTTTTCATTGATAGTTAGAGTGCTCTTGATTTGAGTAAGATTTCTACATTTCACTTCAGGACAAAACACATTAATGTGAGATATCATTAGCTTAGAGAAGTTATTGAGAAAGAGGAGCTAAAGCTATAGAAGATTCACACAGATAAGAATCCCGTAGATTTTTTAACAAAGACCTTTTCCAGAGAGAACACCGAGTTTTGTCGACGATTGGTCTGCATGAACTTTAGGTGATGAGTTACAAATTGGCATACCCCCCTCGTTGGACTGGAGGGGGAGATTGTTGTGGGTCCAGCCCAATTGGGGCGCACAAGGACTATGTCAAAATCTTGAATCTTATTAAGAAAAGGATTTATATGGACCTATTCATAATTTGAATAGGAAAAGAGGACCTAGAGATAAAGTTCCTTTATTAAAGGAATTAGGGCACGTGAGTCATGTCACCCTGTAATCATCTTTTGTATAGGAACTCGAGAGCATAAAAGAGAAGGAGGGGTGCACGGATTTCTAGGAAAAAGAGAGAGAAAAAGGGGAGAGAGACAAAATTTAAGATTCCATATAGTTCGAATGTCCGATTGTAGTGATCCAAATACTATTGTCTTCAGAATGATGACGTCGTTAGGGGCATATGTTAGTTTCGCCACGGGTGTTAGAGATTTATGATGAGGCGAGCTTTAGTGTTTTGGTGCCGTAGAAGTAACACTGTATTTTTCTCTTGTGATTTAATGCTAAAGTTTAGGTGTAACTTTGAGGGATTATACTCTCGATTCATAGTAGAATATTTCTCTCTGTATTGCCCCGTGGACGTAGGCAAGATTTGTCAAACCACGTTAAATCTTAGTGTTTGCTTGTGTGTGGTATATTCATTAGTTGTTATTTATTTTAGTGTTTAATTCCACAGATTAATCTCCATAAAACTCCTAATACTATAGAGAGACCAATGGCAGCAGCCCTAATAGTAGAAACAACCAACTAACTATCCATGAACTATCAAGATATTAGACAAAAATGAGAGGAAAACATCAAAGAAATTCTTTGAAGGAGAACCCAACGTTTTTATATTTTACACACACACACAGAGAGAGAGAGAGAGAGAGTAGAGAACTCTCACAGAGAACTCTCTCTCTCTCTCTCTCTCTCTCTCTCTCTCTCTCTCTCTATCTCTTTGTGGAAAGAAAACAGACATATTCAAAACCCATCAAAATTTTAAAAAAATGACAAAATCATCAAGAAACACAAAGATCCTCTATTGTGCAAAACCAATTTGCGTGAGACCCATATGAATGTTCATCAATAAACTCAAAGGAGAACAGGAACTCACAATTTATTATGAACCTACCAAAATATTAGACCAACATGAAGGCAAATCCATCAAGAAATTCAGGTGAGAGTCACAACAATTTGTAAGCAAATTTATTTAAAGCTAATTTGCAAGAAAACCAAATTTTTTCCAAACCCCGTCAAACAATATTCATCAATAAACGGGAAAAAAGAAGTCGTCATTTCTAATAAAACCATTAATGTATTAGACCAAAATGATGGAAAATTCATCAAGAAATTTGGAACATACCCACCGTTATTATTAAACCAAATTTAGAAAACTAATTTGTAAAAAACCCATTTTCTTAAATAAAACTTTTTCTCAAACAAAAAGTAAAATAGATAAATAAATAAACAAATAAACAAAAACAAAAAATCTTACAAACCCATATAACAATGCTAATAAAAACCCAGAAGATTGAAACAAGTCATCATTTCTTATAAATCCATCAAAAAAATCAAAATTATAGGAATTTTATAAAGAAATTCAGGTGACAGACCCAACATTTTTTAAAGCAACTATATTCAAAGCTAATTTTAAAGAAAACCAAAATTTTAAAAAGGCATGTAACAATATATTCAGTAAAAATCCAAAAGAAGAGAAAGAAGTCACCATTTCTTGTAAGCACATTAAAGTATTAGACCAAAAGGATGAGAAATTTATCTGAAAATTCAAAATAGACCCACCATTATTTTTAAACCAAACTTACTCAACACTAATTTTTAACAAAACTAATTTTCTTCAAAATCCTTTTCTAAAAAAAATCACAACCTTTATAACAATGCTCATAAAAAAACCAAAAGCGAGAAAGAAGTCAACATTTCTTATAAATATGATGGAAATTTATAAAGAATTTTGGGACAGACCCACCATTATCAAATCAAATTGATTCAAAACTAACTTGCATGAAAACCAATTTTCTCTCACAACCCTTTTGTCATAAACAAATTTTCTTCAAAACTCATATAACAATGTTCATCAAAGAACTAAAAGGAGGAAGTCATGATTTCCTATGAACGCATCATAATTTCATACCAAAATGATGGGAAATTCATCAAGAAATTCAAAAGATAAAGAAAATGTACCCTTTTTCATAAACAAGACTAAAACTTTTTGAGGAGGAAAGGGAATGAAATATAGAGTGGAATCTGCTCAGATCAAACCCAAAATTTTTTAATAGCAGTCAAAATTTAAACAAAGATGTCATAGAAATTCACCAATAAGTTCAAAAATGAAAGAGAACCCACCTTCTTTTGAAAGACAAAGAAGTGAGAGAGGAAGATGTTCTAATAAATGGTTGTATATATCCACTGTAGGAAAAAATGATTTAGATTCATTGCGAGGGTTACAGTAAATTATGAGAATATCCACAACTCATGTTTTCCTAAAATTTTGTGGATATAAAGGGCATGTTTGTTTAAAATCCTAAAAATTCAAGAAAAAAATCTAGTAGAAAAAGTCAATTTCCATGCTTTTCCATGAGTTTCTAGGAAAGAGTTTATTTTATTTGTTTCACCCAAATAAAATGTGTTGGATATGATTTCCATGTCAACTCTCAGTTTGGATCCAACAAAAAAAAGCAAACAAGAAGCCAACATGAGAATCAACATATCTTTTCACACATGAAGCATGAAATGCCCTGAACATTGGCCGATTTGCACAAAACCTCCATGAATTTGAAAATTAATGAAAGCTCTTCCAAACTTTGGGGGGGTTTCAACCGCTAATTTTTTTATTGGTAGGATTGCAGAAATGGCGAGACAAGATTGAAATTGCCTGTTAGTTTGCTCGCAACTAATTTGTAGCCATCCCTTTCTTTATTGTAGAGGGAGAGATAATCTGTTCATGAAGCATGAAATTTTTTTAAAAAGAAGATAGGGTCATATAAGTTTTGAATGAGATAAAAAAAGGTTTAGGCGTTTATGAGTAATATCATTTGAAGCTTTCCAAATTAAAAAAAAAAGGAAAAGTAGACTTTGTAAACTTATCATCAAAGAACCATCATAGAACTCATATAACAAAGAATACACATATTTGAAAAGATTTTGAAAAGAAAGTGTAAGAAATAAAAAAAATTAGCTCAGATAAATTTATTTCATCAAGGTATGCCACACTAGAGTATATCTATTAGCAATATAGGCTGCAAAATATTGCATCACCTAAACATGTGCAAAAAAAATCTTTGATTGCAAATCTTAAATTTCTTTCTCAAAATAATACCCTCATCATAGCCCAATTATTAATAGCAAACTCAAATAGATAACCATCATAAAATCTTGTGTATCCATCACTAGAATAACAACATATAAATGCCTAAATATTCTTAATTCTTAGTTTGGATCCACAAAAGACTAAAAAAAACCAACACAGAAAAAATCAACACAGCTATACATAAAATCAAATACGGTCATTTTGGAGATCCAACTTTCAATGGCAACGATAACAGCATGGACCAGCCAAGGAGAGCAGCAAATGACCATAGACATGTATATAAATATACTAAGTGCTTACCCAAGCAACTATTAATCATTATAAGAAGCCAACATTGTAGCTTGTTCCAACAAAAACTACTAAAATTTAAAGCGGTTTGAAGATGATGAAATCCGAGCGGTCTCAACCATATGTAGTTAGATATTTTGCAACATTCCCTTGCCACTCAAGCTCTGCAAGAATGGAAAGGATGCGGGAAAATATTTATGGGATCGTGTGACATTCCCAAACAAGAAATGCAAATACTTTCGCTGGCCCAAGACGAACATATTGCAAAAACATAACATGACATTGTTGATGAAGTTGCTCACAAAAATAAGTTAGTCAAAGAAAAGCAATTGAAGAAAGAACTGACCGTTGTGCATCACCAAATAGAAACATAAAAACTTGTTGTAATTTTACTTATGTCTTTTTCATGGTCATATACATAGCAACACTTGTAGTTTGCACTTTGTTAATCAAATGAATAACTTTCAATTGTGTAAGAACTCTACAAATTTATGATCATATACTAAGATAATTGAGATCAATGAGATAATTTGTTTATGAAGCATGAAAAATTAGAGAAAAGAAGATAATCTTATCAAATTTGAATGGAAAATTAGAGAAAATAACATGGAAACCAACATATCTTTTCGAACAACAAGAAACTCGTTTGCAGCCATCCCTTTCTTTATTATAAATGGAGAGATAATAAAATCATAAAGCATGAAAAAATATTGAAAAGAAGATAGGCTCATCATATTTGAATGATATTAGAAAAACATTTTACAAGTCTATAAGTTATATCACCTGAAGCATTCCAAATAAGAAAAAAATCATGGAATATGAGAGTTTGTAAACTTATCATCATAGAAACCATCATAGAACTCATAAATCAAAGAATACACAAATTTGAAATACAGTTGAAAAGAAATGTAAGAAACCAGCAAAGGTGGGCTCAGATAATTTTTCAACTCATCAAGGTATGTCATACTGGATCATATCTAGTAGCAATGTAGGCAACAAAATATTGCCTCTCCTAAACATGTGCAACTAGGAACTTTGATTGTATATTTTAGATTATTTTCTTAAAATAATACCATCATCATAGCATTCACTTACCTTGAATGAGCATAACAAAATTGTCACTTGAAAGAGCCCTCACTTACATCATATATTGATTGTAAAAAGCACAGGCTATTGATGCTTATAAATCAAACAGTCAAATATATGTGATGGAGGTGAGGTTGATTAGGGGTCGCTTCCTTCCCCGAATGTCCGGTTCTGAGTTGAGTAGCTGAAGCCTACACAAATAACAGTTTGTGAGAGGATGGGAACTAGTTCACCCATGGTTCCTCCGACGATCAAGTTAGGTAGTGAACTTGAGTAGGGAAAATGAATAATTGTGCTAGTTCTTGTGTGTAGTGCACTATAATTTGCAGATATTGCTTAGAAGATCCAAAAAAGATCTCCTATATGTTAGAATACTACCTCTATTTATACTAGTAGAAAAATGGTATAATGGTCACTTCGGTCGAGTACAGGATGTCGATAAACAAATATGGACTGGCGGCTGCATCAGCACCTACTTTACATGTGTCGGCCGACGAGTGAAGGAGAGATCACCTTGGTATTAAATGTGAAGTGATCTGAGGCATGGTGGTGCCGACGTGGTCGGATGAGTCATGAAGACTATCGGGGTACTTCTCCATGTGAGGCATCTTAAACTTCTCATATTGGCATTCATGAGATCATCATAAGGGGGGGGGGGGGAGGGGAGGGTGTTCCCTCCGATGGATTCTGCGACCGGTCTGTACACCCGATCATATCCAGAGGCCCCTACAGTAGTAGAATGGGCTGGAGAAGCACGATGGTGCATGAGATCTCTCTGGGCATGTCCAAAACTATTATGATGTGATAAGCATGTTCCAAGCATTGGAAGCGATTATTTGCTGATGCTTCTGTTAGCCTTCTTGTTTTGATTATGTTTAACAAACAATTTACATCTAATGTTGTTTGTCTAGTATTCGTGTTTTCTTATTTGTTATAGACAAACAACATTGTTGGAGGTTGGATGGAATATGTGCTACAACGATGATATCCAATGGAGGTTGGCGGAATAGTGGAGTGAAGCCTTGCAATTCAAAGTTAAAGATCAAGTTCAAGCTTCATCCGCGAGATTACCAAGAAGAGCTTATTGAAGATCAAGATCTAGCTTGGATAACTCAGTTTAGGTTTTATATTATGTGTGTTAAGTACCTTAAGCTCAATATCATATACACACACGTATTTGGTTTCTATTTATATATATAGTTATATATATACATGCATGGTTTTGAGTTTTCATGCTTTTGAACACTTTTGCAAAATAATGAGATTTCACAATTGGGAAATGCAAATTGAAAAATTCTTTTTGTATCATGTTCAAAATATCATTTTCAAATATTTCTCAAAGTTTCATCAAGTTTGGAATTGATTTGTTATGTTTAAAGGAATTTACAAATTCACGTTTTCGTTCGTACACATGTTCGTGCATGTTTTACAAAACTGATGAGTTTTCACAAATGGGAAGTGATATTTAAAAAATTCTTTCTCTGACATGTTTATCTACATGTTTAGAAACTTTTTTCTAGTTTTTACTATTTTTGGAGTTGATTTACTGTGTCAAATTGATTTTACAAAATCGTGTATGTCTGCAGTTTTTCAGAAACTGTAAATCTGTGTTCAAACATTTATTTCTCTCAACTGGGAAATGAGTTTTTAGAAATTCTTTCTCTAACATGTCAAGAACATTATCACAAAATTTCATAATTTTTGGAGTTCATTTACTATTTTAAATTGATTTTAAAAAACAACTGCACACTGCTACAGTAACTCCGGTCGACTGGACCGGTCGACCGGAAATGTCTCTGGACGTTGCCCAGCTTTGCATATGGCTCCCGATCAACCGTACCGGTCGACCAAAGTTACTGTAGCGTCTGATCGTTACTACAGTAACGGCTAGTTCTGTTTTTTGTTTATTTTAATGTTTTGGGGGTGTTTTTATTGGTTTTTGGGGTTGTTTCATGAGCCTATATATACCCCATGCCCTCATACCTCCAAAAAAATCTAAGAGAATGTTTTAGAAAGAGTTTAACAAGGGTTTAAACTTGTTTAAGTGTTGTTTAAGTTTGTTTAAGAAGCTTTTAAGCATTTGAGTGTTTGGGTTTGTGAAATCAACTTCACAAGAGCTTGAGGAGTTCTTCTATTGGTGCTTGAGCATTCAACCTTTCCTCCTTCAATCTCTTGATCTATTTGAGAAGTCTTCTAAACTCTATTTCTAGCTCTTTTTATATATTTGATTATCATTGTTATTAAGCTAAAATTATATTGAGTTTAGTTTTAATTTATTTAATCTCATTGTTACACACACCCACATTGAGCTTTTAGTATTTACATACATAGTATAGTTGGGTGGTGAGAGATTGTAACTTTGAGTTGTGCTTATTTGAGTTCTCATCTATTGTAGAGAACAAATTTATATTTGTTACATTGAGTGTGTTGTGAAGTTTTCGGTGAACTAGAAAACCGTATTGTGAGGGTGGAGTGTAGCCACATTGTGAGAGTGTATAGTGGAGATCTCCTCAAGGTGAGGAGCGGAGACGTAGGTCGTGGGGACCGAACTCCGTGAGAGAAATTGTGAGGTGTAAACGTTATTCGGGTGAACGTAGAAAACCCGGTTGTGATAGTGGATTCTCCGTGATCATCTTTGTGTGTTTGTGATTGTCTTGGCGTCTCACTTGTGCTTATTGTTCATATCATTCTTGTCGCCATTATCTATTGTTCACATTGTCCACTATCTTGTTTATCTTGTTTATGTTTATATCACCCTTAGTTTATATATCATTGCATATATATTTCATCATATAGGATATATCACTTTGTGCATATTGTTTATCATAGCTTATATAGTTGTTATATTTCATACTTGCTAGGATAACTTATTAATTAATTTTAATTGGCATATAATCGGATTAGATTAGCATAAGACCCTAATCACCCCCTGTAGGCGTCAAAAAATGCTAATAGATATCCCAACGCAGAAAACCACTCAAAACTGGGAAAATAACCCAAAAAAAAAAAACTCACAACTTTTGCTGTCTCGCCAGCGAGACAGTCTTTTACTGTCGCGCCGGTCGAGACAGCATTTGCTGTCGCGCCGGTCGAGACAGCATTTGCTGTCTCGCTCAGCGAGACAGTATTTACTGTCTCGCCAGCGAGACAGTAAATTTGCTGTCTACAGCATTGAAATGGACAAATAACCACCCCAATAACTGCCCTACACGTGTCCATTAACTTCCAAGGGACGTGGGAAACAACGTGGGCGAAAATCAAGCGAATAACTGCCAAAATAACGGAGTTTGAAACGTGGGGAGGCAGTTACAGCAAAACTGCCAAGAATATTCGTTGGGCGCGACAGCTTTTTACTGTCTCGCTGGGCGCGACAGTAAATGTTCTGTCGCGCTGGGCGAGACAGCAAATGCTGTCTCGACCAGCGAGACAGTAAAACACTGTCGCGCCGTACTGACTTGTTATCGAGTTGTGTTTTTTGCAGTTACAGACCCCGGAGGCTATAAATACCCCCCTAGGGTCACTTCTGACGAGGATCGAGCATTTTTAGAGCATTCCAGAGCAGAGAGAGCAGAGATTTCAGTTCCTGGAGCGATTCCTTGACATTCAGGCTTAGACTTGTTTTCAAGAAGAACGACTATCTTACATCGATAAGATATCGTTTTCAATTCTGACTTCGATAACGAAGGAAGAATCATACCCCCCCACTCTCACGATCTGAGATTCGGTGGTCCACGAACTAAAGCGTTCCCGGCACAGGCAAAGTCCCACAAAAGCAGTATTCGATAAACGAATTCTGTGTTATTTTCTTTAAAAGTTGTAATTTTCTTACTTTTTCATTGTAATTCTCTGTAATCAAAAGAAGGTTAATGGAATCATCAATGAAAGCAACTTTTGACGAAAACAAACTGGCGACCACAGTGGGAGCCAGCGGCTTCGCTGCCGAAGCCGCCGTGTCGCAGCCGATAAAGATCATCGTCAGCGAGGAGATCGAATACGAATTCGATCAGGCGAAATTCGAGGAGTACTTATCATCCTCATCTTCAAAATCTCCCTCCCCGCGCAAGTGCAGGAGGACTTCCTCTTCCAGGAACACTCTCAAGTCTGCAGTGACAATAAAAGCTGCAGATGAAGATTCTCACCCTATCGTTGCTAAGGAAATCGTCCGCAACACTTCTGCTCCAAGTGGCTCCACACCAATTACGGAGTCAATGAATTGCTCACCGGTACTGACGAAGAGAGCTCGTCAGAGACAACGTCAGCGCCGTGCTCGACAATTGGCTAAGGCCATGCAACAAACCGACGGGGTCCACTACTATGCGGACCTAGAGTCGAGAAAACAGAAAATGACTCAGTTGCCTCAGCGGCAAAATAACCATATTTCTGCAAAACTTACGACGGAGGAATGGACCCTCGTCAAAAAGGCCCGTTCAACCCTGAAGGAACGGATACAGAGGCGAAAAGAGAAGGCTACCCGCGCTCGTGCTCTCCGGCAACAAGCGCAAAGAACTAAAAAGGAGATGATGTCTGAAAAACCGCCAAAGGATCGCAAAGTTTGGATACCGAAGGCGCCACAAGCATCTGTTCCGGGCCCATCTACCGCATCAACAGTAAAGCCCTGGGTTAGCCCAGATTTGTCTAAGTTCAAAGTCACCATGGCAGATCGCCTTGGTCCCTCGGTCGATCATCGAGGCAAAAAACCAGTTGAAGAAAGTCCAAGTCAAGCAAGCAAACCCTTGGTGGTTTCCTACACAGGGGGTCGTAAACACCCTCCTGTCAGAATTAATCCAGTCCAAAACGAAAGAGTACCAGTTCATTCTCGTCTAGGACCCGTGAAGACTCCACTCCCGCAAGGGGGTGTATTTAAAAACTTAACCTTGGATCGCTCAGAAACGACAAATAATCGTACTGTGCATGTTAACAAGGTTCCCAAACCAAAGATAGGTTGCTCAAATCACGGCAGTGATGAGCTGTACTATCAGAACAGTAAATCAAATAAAAGGAATGTCCGAGAAGACGAATCGCGTTGCGCATGCGAGAGACTCATCAAGGCAGTGTTGACGGAATGCGGTTGCTCACAAACTCAAAAACGAGTTTCTGTATTCCAAAGACTTTCAAATGAAGCGTCAAAATCCAAAATAAGACGTTTCAACCAGAGAAAGCCTGCAAGGCGACAAGATGAATTCCTTGAGGTCACCATTAATATGACCGGCAGAGGAAAGCAACAGTTAGTCAACCCGGACCCTGATTTCTCTTCAGAAGGAAGAGTTGAGCGGGGTCTTTCTCAAAGAATGAAGCGGTTGCAACGAAGGGCCAACCGACGCCCGAATTACAAGAGAATGCACGAAGGTTTATCATCGGAAGACGAATTGTCAGACACTTGTTCTGCGGTCGCTTCAGACGATACCGCATCCAGTGTGGGGCGAGCGAGAGAATCATTCACCATCACACCAGACATGTTAGCTCAAATTCTGCAAGAAGCGTTGGCCAAACAACGCGAAGAGATCAGAGCTGAAATCAAAATGGAGATGGAGTTGACAATGCAGCAGGTACGGGATTTGCAGGTTCAACAAAGTCAACCAGAATCAAGCCAAAAGGCAGAATCCAGCAAACGCAATGCCAAGCCTATACAAATAGCTGAGGGCGACGACAAAGAAGACGAGACTATCTTCGACGATCCTCCTCCTGATAAAGACAATTCTGGGAGCGGTCCGGTCAAGTCAACTACTCAAGCTCTTTTGAAGAAGAGTGAGGAAGAAGATAAGAAGATGCAGGACCTCGAGAGTAAAGTTAATGCTCTAATGACGGCCCAGGAAGTGAAGAAAACGGGCATTCCGTGCCCGTATCCAAGGGAGTGGGATCTAATTCCTTATCCCCCTAAATTTAATTTGATTAACTTTACTCCTTTTAATGGCAGTGGTTCACCAACTCAACACTTGATTTATTTCAAGTCGCATCTCGGCGCGATATCAGGGAATGAAGCCCTGATGGTACGGTCATTCGTAGGAACCCTACGTGGGCCCGCCTTCGATTGGTACCGACGCCTGAAACCCGGAAGCATCAATAGCTGGGGAGATATGGAGGGGCTGTTTCTTACCAACTTTTTCGACGACGACACCGAAGTCTCCATTGGTTCGTTGTTGGACGAGAAGCAGAAGAATGGAGAATCGGTTGACGTATTTGTCAAACGATTCCGGAACAAAGCGGTGAATTGCAGAGATCCACTCACCGAAGAATTCATCCTATAGACATGTCACAATAACTTGTCTTTGGATGTACTGGAGATAATGGGGGTTGTACCCTCTAAGACCTGGAAGGAGTTGAAGGTCAGAGGTGAGCAAGCTGAACGGTTTCTCAAGAGGAGGAATTTGGAGAGAGGTCAGCTACCAAATAATAATCAAAATCAGAAACAGAACTTCAATCCTCGAGGCAGAGGAAGGGGGTCGGGACCCGCTGTCGACGCGCATCAAACGTCACAGCAGCCGCCACAACCGCAACAGTCTTCGTTCCAACTGGCGCCGAATCAGAATCAACAGCCTCAGAAGCAATTTAAACCCTCTGAGCCTAGATTCCCAAAGGAATACTCATTCAAAGACGATGAAGTTCCAGTTATATTCAAGTACCTGCTAGAGAATAACAAGATTAAGCTTCCACCAGTCACAAACCAAGAAGAAGCAACGAAGATTAATGACCCAAAATACTGTGCGTACCACAGAAGGGTCCACCATCCCACTAAGGCGTGTTATGTCTTGAAGGACAAAATACAAACCTTAATTGATGTTGGTATTGTGACACCGAAGCCAAAAGAGAAGAAGGTGGGCGCAAACGCGATCTCCATTAGCTTTGGGTCGGTTCCTTTGTCCTGGTTCCAAGCCGAACCAGTGCCAGAGGTAAAGATGCAAACTATCAATGATGATCCTCATGGACAGCGCCAAAAAGGGTTAGTATCACATACAGCCCCTAATGGCGAAATCCTTTGGGTTCATCCGGATTTGCTCGAAGACGAACAGTGGACGGCATCCACATCGAAGAAGAAATCGAAAGGCAAGGAAAAAAAGAAGTCCTGTTACGGAGCCTCGGCGATTCCTGAGAAGAACGATGAGGAGATAGCAGCTTTACCACTCTCGGATGAAGAGCAAGAAGTTTTCGCGACGAGGGGTGGAAATGAATACCATTACCAGTATCCTGAAGCTCCTAATCCTAATGGTAAAACTCTGGCAGAACTGGGGGTGGATACGACCCCACCTGTAGCAACCGAGAGACCTCAAAGAGTTGTTAAGCAGAAGGAAAAGGAACCTCAGTCCAAAGAAATTCAAGTTCCGAAGCAGTCTCGTTTCAATAAACCAATTGGACGAGACAAACCGGAAAGTTCAAATGCTCCATATCGGTTCGACGTAATGACTCAGTTAGCCAATATCCCAGCAAGGATCACACTGTACGAGTTATTGCGCCTTTCGAAAGAAACCAGGATAGCATTGCAAGAAGCCTTGGCTGATTCTGAAGTATTCCTCACTCAGATCAAACCAACTCCTGAAGAGCCAGAGTCGTCAATGCAGCATTGTAATCTGGCAGCCACCAAATTCCCTTGCATCGCTTTCACAAAAGAAGATATGCAAGTCAGGAATTCAAAGCATGATAGGCCGTTATATTTCACAGGATATATCGGTTCGAGCACGGTCAACCGGATTCAGGTCGATCCGGGTTCCGCTGTTAGCATCATGCCACTCCGGTTGATGTACCACCTCGGGATTCCCGCCAGCAAGTTAGCCTCAACGGGAACTGTCATTTATGGATTTAACACTAGCGGATCAAGACCGTTAGGAAAAATCCGGGTGAAGTGTCAACTCGGAGATTTGAAGTCTGAGGTCACATGCTATGTGATTGATGCAGAAACTTCCTATAATTTACTGTTGGGTCGTCCATGGATCCACGGTAATCTTATAGTTCCCTCCACCCTCCATCAGTGTTTGAAATATGTCGACGCTAATGAGGAGGTTAAGACGGTGGTCGCGGATAAGCAACCATTCAAGGGGTTAGAAAACTATTTTACCGACTCCCTTCTATATGGTGCTGAGTCCGAAACTGAACCATCGGCCCATGGCACGGACAGCGGAGATGAAGCTGATACCGAAGCCGGGCTCGATTATAGTGAAGGTCTTGTATTAAATGACATTGAACCTCTTGTAATCGATCTGGACGGTGATGAATCGTCGGACGAAAGTTGTAACTGGCAACTTGCCGATGAAATAATAAAAAATGATTTAGAGTATTCGCCTTGTCTTAATGACGTAATGCAGGAATTGTATGATAATCCTAATCTACACATGCCAATTCGTTCGTCCTGCACGGCGACGAAATATCTGCAAAATTCAGCTGGGACAACGGTGATCCTACCTGCAAAGACAGGGGGTGAGAAGGAAATAATCTTTGGGAAAGGGAATCCATCCCCAACTCCTAATCTTTTCTTGGATAGCAATTCAGATGATGAAAAGCCTGGATGGCATTTCTCTCGGTATAGTTGGCAAGCTAATGATTACATGGAGAGACAAGGCTATGATCTCTCGCTTGGTGAATGTCTTCATTTTGGTCAAGGAGTTAGGGTTCCACCCCGTTCTACTTATGTACCAAAAGGAAAACCGGATAATTATTATAGTCATAATAGAGGTCTAGGTTATAATTCGTCATCTGATGACGAAGATTGCCAACAGATCATTAGCCAATTGATAAATGGAAGCGGGCATTCATCCGACACTTCAATGTGGGACTCTGACACAAGCATCGGAGAGAGATTCAAAGCCCTAATGTCGAACATGGCGACAGTCGATCCTTCTACAACTGAAGAGGACGATCAATTACCTATTTGGGAAGACCCATGGACACATTACATGAATATCCAATATGGCGACCGATTTGAACAAAGAGAACCTCCTACTGAGGATAAAGTGGTCCAAATTAATATGGGTGACGAAACTAATCCGAAACCTATATTTATCAGTGGTGACCTTCCACCAGAAGAGAAAGAAGAGTTAATCGCCCTCATTAGAGAGTATATCGACGTCTTTGCTTGGAATTACGAAGATATGCCGGGACTCGATCCGAACGTAGCAATGCACGCCCTCAACATAAAATCGGATGTCAAACCTGTCAAACAACAACAAAGACGGTTTCGTCCGCAAATTATGGAAGCGATAGAAGCTGAAGTCAAGAAGTTGATCGACTCAGGTTTTATCAGAGAAGAACAACATCCTGAATGGCTAGCTAACATTGTTCCAGTTCTTAAAAAGACCGGAAAGATCAGAATCTGTATTGATTTCAGAGATCTGAATGCCGCCTGTCCTAAAGATGACTTCCCACTACCAATTACGGACGTCATTATTGACAATACTTGCGGATTCGAGAGAATGTCATTTATGGATGGTTTCTCGGGATATAATCAAATCAAGATGCACCCAGACGATGAAAAGCATACAGCATTCAGAACACCCATGGGGGTCTTTTGCTATACGGTTATGCCTTTTGGTTTAAAAAATGCTGGCGCCACGTACCAACGAGCCATGACGCAAATCTTTCAAGAACATCTGCGGAAGACCGTTGAATGCTATGTTGATGATTTGGTCGTTAAGAGTCGTGATAAAAAAGACCACATTAATGATCTGAAGACGATGTTTGATCTGATGAGAACTCATCAGCTAAAGATGAACCCGACTAAATCCTTCCTAGGAATGTCGAGCGGTAAATTTCTCGGATTCGTCGTCACCACAAAAGGTATTCATATTGATCCTGACAAAGTGAAGGCGATAAATGAGCTGCAACCCCCGAGAAATCTTAAAGAACTCAGAGGATTGCAGGGTCGATTGGCATATATCCGTCGGTTTATATCAAATCTGTCCGGAAAATGTCAACCATTCTCTAAACTCGCAAAGAAAGGCGTGTCGTTCATTTGGGATGAAGCATGTCAGAAGGCGTTCGAAGATATTAAAACATATCTAGCGAACCCACCTATTCTCGTTGCACCGAAATCGGGCAGACCGTTTTTGATTTATGTCAAAGCGACGAACCATTCGTTAAGTGCATTACTTGCACAAGACGACGATAACGGTCACGAGCAAGCAGTATATTACTTGAGTCGCACATTGGTAGGAGCTGAATCTCGCTACCCAATGATCGAGAAGGAATGCCTTGCATTGGTATTTGCCGTCCAGAAAATGCGACACTATTTAGTGGGGCAGACGATTTATGTCATCTCCAACATAAATCCGGTCCGCGTATTCATGACCCAGCCGGCTTCTATGAATTGGCGTTTAGCCAGATGGGCTCTACTTTTATCGCAATATGACTTGTACTTTAAGCAACAAAAATCGGTTAAAGGACGAGCTATTTGCGATCTTCTGGCGGAAAATCCTACAAAAGATATAGTCGAATTGTATGACGATCTGCCAGATGAAACTCACGAAGTTAATACTACCTCACATCAACAAGTGTGGCAGTTATACTTCGATGGGGCTTCTCGCGCAACCAATGTGGCAAGCGCACCCGGATGTTCTAAAATCTCCTCAGGAGTGGGGGTCGTTTTAGTGTCCCCGGAAAAGCATGTCTTGCCTAGAGCATACTCGTTGACCGGACCATGTTCTAATAATGTGGCCGAGTACAACGCGTTAATAATTGGACTCAATTTTGCCAAAGAGCTGGGGGTCGAATACCTTGAAGCTTTTGGGGATTCTCAACTGGTAGTGAATCAAATACGAGGAGAGTATGAAGTCAGAAGTCCAGACCTGATTCCATACCATCAGATGGCTATTGAGATGGCAAACTCATTTGAAGGATTTTTCATTGAGTACGTTCCACGTCTCCAAAACGCGTATGCAGACGCATTGGCGGCATTGTCGGTATCATTGGCTCAACCTCCCGAAATAGAACAATTGATTACAGTGAAGACTCACCAGCTTATCGTTCCAATCTACGACTCGGATGTTAAAGAAGTATACTCAACAGCGGTTGAGCCCGAAGTTCGAGATTGGCGCTTTCCCATTATCGACTACGTCCTACATGGTATATTGCCTGAAGATGTAAAAGAAAGGGAATCGATTCGGCGAAGAGCACCGAGATTTTATTACAACGCCACAGCACAAATGTTGTATCGACGATCGTACGACGGTCTTCTACTCCGTTGCTTATCCGGAAAAGAAGCAGAACAAGCACTCAAAGAAGCGCATAACGGAATATGCGGTGCGCATCAGCCCGGTCCTAAACTTTGTGACCGACTTAGAAGAATTGGGTATTTTTGGCCAACTATGGTAAAGGATGCAGTTGACTACGCACGACGATGTGAAGTATGTCAGTTACATGCAAATTATATGCATCAACCTCCCGAGTATTTACACCCATCGGCGACGTCGTGGCCATTCGAAACTTGGGGCATGGATATTGTAGGTCCTATTTTCCCACCATCGGTTAAAGGGGACCGTTTCATTTTGGCAATCACCGACTATTTCTCAAAATGGGCAGAAGCAGTTCCACTTAGAGAAGTGAAGACGAGTGAGGTCATTAAGTTTATTAAACACCATGTTATATATCGGTACGGTGTTCCAAGACGAATAGTACATGATAATGGTCCTCAATTCGTCAGTAACGCATTCATCAAGTTTTGCGGCAAATTCGGGATTAAGGATGTTTCATCAACCGCTTATAATCCCACAGCTAACGGATTGGCCGAAGCTTTTAACAAGACCATCATCAAAATCTTGGCCAAGTTGGTGAAAACCAATAAACGAGATTGGGACGACAAACTTGGCGAAGCTTTATGGGCTTATCGCACAACTGTCCGTACACCTACCGGAGCAACTCCATATGCCTTAACATATGGATGTGAAGCTGTTCTCCCATTGGAAATACAGATTCCTTCTCTCCGTATCGCCCTTGCAACGGGAATGACGACGGAAGAACATCATCAGAAACGTCTTGAGGAATTAGAGATGTTAGATGAGAAGCGCTTGGAAGCTCAACAACAGATCGAGTTTTATCAGGCCAGAATTTCTCGGAATTTTGATAAAAGGGTCCGACGACGAAGTTTTAAAGAAGGAGATCTAGTTCTTGCCGTCAGAAGACCTATGATCCTCAACTCTAAGAAGAAAGGAAAATTTGAACCCAAATGGGAAGGACCGTTTGTAATAGAAACAGTCTATTCAAATGGTGCATACCGTCTGGTTACTCAAGATGGTAATAAGTTGATGATGCCAATAAATGGGAAGTTCCTGAAAAAGTATTACCCATAATACGTTCAGGATAACCTATGTAATACGGAAAGTTCCTAGAGAGTCCTATGCAGGATATTTCGGGATAATCCGTTGTCAGTTGATTATCATGAAAAAAAAAATGATGATCATATGAATAAGATGTTTTTACTAAT
>BQKN01066609.1:408802-431543 GCA_022839385.1 Asparagus kiusianus | reverse complement strand
GGGGGGGCCGTGGCCCCCCCTGGACTGTATGTAGATCCTCCCCTGCTTTCAGTTGAAACATTATATACACCCACAACAGATATGAACTCAGATCTACAAGAAGAGGAGATCGATGAGAACAAACCATTTGATAATTTGAATTCCATCAATTGAATTTACCAACAAACACTAATTGATAGGTTGTCTTGTCTTGTCTAAGCTAGTGGGATTCAATGCAACCTATAAACATTCAGAAACCCAGAAATACAAATTCATTTCTAGTAAATCTCAGGGGAGAAAATATCCCTTGATTATACTAATAAAAAAAATTCAATCGAAACCACACCAACTCATTGTATACGGGCAGATAGAATTATTCCAAGATACAAATCCAACTATTCAGATAGCATGCACATAAATCTAAAATCTCCAAAAAATAATCAAATACAACGTGGAAATCTAAATAGGCTCCCAAAGATCAAATACCCCTCCCCTAATTTCTCACAAAATTAATCTAAATTAATCTAAAAACCAAAAATTAAAAAAATGGATTTTTACCTTGATTTTGGAAGCAACAGCGTCGGAAAGATCAGATCTGAATAGAGTCGGCACAAGATCAGACCCCCCTCCGCCAATTTCTTTGAATACAGGGGCAAAGATAGCGGCAGGAGTTTCTGTCGGGAGGAGAGCAAAGGGGGTAACTATAGCTCAACAAAGAAATCAACAACGAAGCCAAAAATTTGACGTGGCGCTGGTTTTCGACGATTTCACTCCAATGGGGAGGGAAATGGGGGAGAGGAAAAAAATCAATGTGGCAACGATTTCCTCTCTCGTTTCCCTATTAAGCCCTAGCGAAACAAAGCAGGGAAATAAAAACTTCGGAAATGGTTCATCCGACGTGGAGGGCTAAATAAATAACGTGGAGGGGTTTTCTAAGTTTTCCACCCCTTATAATAGCGAACCAAACAGCCCCTAAAAAAACACTTCCATTGGAGGATTGATGCAAAATAATTTTCTGTACTTGTTATTTTGATTAGTGTATTTACACTCTCCTAAAATCATGGACCAGGGCTTTTAGCAAATCACTTATATTCCCTCTATTTGTCTCAATATCTTTTGTAATTGTACCTTAATCGATTTGTGTGATTTTTAATTTTGTTATAAGTTAAATCTTTTGCGGAGGAAGAAAAGGTCTATATATAACTTACAAAAACAACTATCGTTTTTTTAGATCAATGAAGAAAACATAAAAGTATGAGTGGAAATAAACCAAATAATTAATAAGCAATACAGTTATTATTCATCCTGGATTATATTGGATTCAGTAGTTAATTTAATAATAAATAAATACTTTTTGTATCTGGTTTATTAATGAATTTGACTAGACGTATATTCGATCCATTTAATTATTGGATATTCATTTATATTTTTCTATTTCTATATTATTACATTGTATTATATTTTATTTATGCTTAATAATATTAATATTCAATTTATGAGCGTTGATTTGGGGAAATTAGTGTATGGTTTAGGAGAGGTAAGGATGATTTTTGGGCCCCTTAATCTCCTTTGGTGACTGATTATTTCAAACTATTTTTTCAGGTAGCTTTTTCATATCTATATATTTGGTAAAATATTAAATAAGTTAGCTTATAAACCATATTTTTAAAAGCTGACATACCTCAGCTTTTGAAAAACTAGCTCAAAGCCCGTCTGAATATGCTAGGTTTGATCAAATTAATTATTATTCACCCAAGCAATTTTTATGCAATTTTTATTATAAAAGCTAAAAGCCACCAAAAATTGACATAGTTTTAAAGCTAAAATCAGCTCGGATGTGGGATGGATTTCTGACAACAGACGCCAGCTCATCTCTTATGACCTCCCGAAAACCTAACTCCCCCTATTCCCATCACCGCTTCCGTTCCTTCTCCCTCCTCTTTTACCCGCCTCCTCTATTTCCCGCTACCCTATTTTATCCGCCTCCTCCTCTTCCTGCTCCTGTTCTTACCCGTTGCCGTTGATCGTCATGTGGTTCTCACATGTTGATCCCCCGCGCCGGAGTCAGCATCGAGGGAGGCGGAGCCTTCGGCGGAGGCGGCGGGGGGATCGAGGACGGTGGAGTCGATCCTGAGGAAGGATCGGGCGGTGGCGGCCGTGAAGATGGCGGTGACCGCCTCATTAGATCCATCGTCGCCGTTAGATCTCCGGCGCTGACCCAGGGCCGGCTGAAGGCATAGGCCACTAAGGCATATGCCTAGGGCCCCCATTTTATTGGGGCCCCAAAAAATATTATATATATATATATATAATAAAATACAATTATTAATTTATTTTGGAAATATAAGAAGTTGACTATTGTAAGGATTCTAAATTATCTTTAATTGATCATTTATTGCTATAATTATATATACTTATCTTTATCTTTGAAAAAGAACACTAATAAAGTTTAATTGTAACTTTTTATATTTTATTTCTATAATTAATTAGATTGTAACAGAAAAAAAAAAGAGAAAAGCACATATTAAATACTCATTCTTATTTATGCATAGTTTATGCGTTGTTTCTCTTGCTAACTTCCTTTATTTTCTTCTCATTCACTCATCTTTCATATTTGTTTAATCTTTGATACTCAACATACATAATTGTAATTCTAATCCAGAAGGCCCCAAAATAAAACGTAATATTGTTGGTTTTTATTTATTTTAATTAATTTACATTCATTCTCCTCACACACACACATATATAGCTCACGGATATGTTTTGTATTTTGTGTTTTTATTTTTTTTCTTTTATATCTTTTTATTAATAAAATCTTATTTACGTTCAACAATGTCTCAAGAGATTAAATAATTTGACAATTTTATCAATTGAATATTAAAGCTTAAATATAAAATTAAATTAGTAACTTTGCATCTCAAAAAGCTAGAAAATTAAATTTTATATAAAATTTATTTTTTAAAAACTAATATTTAATTTTTTAATGTTAAGGCCCTAAATATTTTTCTCTGCCTAGAGCCTCAAAAATGCTTGAGACGGCCCTGCGCTGACCTTCTCATCATTGTCTTCTTCCATCAAAGATCCGAGCTTTCCAGCGACCACTGGCCGCGCGGCGGCGGCGGCGGAGAGGAACGTGCAGTGGGTGTTCTTGGGGTGTCCAGACGTTGGAAAGGGGACTTATGCGAGCAGGCTCTCGAGTCTTCTCGGAGTTCCTCATATTGCCACTGGTGATCACGTTCGCAATGAGCTCAATTCTTCTGTCCCTCTCTCAAAACAGGTACAAGATTGATTGTATGGGGATTAATATTATTGATAACGGGGGTGTTGTTGGTGTTGAAGGTTTGGATTTGAGAGTCAAGAAGGAAGCGAATGTTGCGTCTTTGATAATAATTTAAGAGTTTCACTCTTGTTTCTAAACCCAAAGTTCTGTTTTGAGAATTTGATAACCCAAAGTTCAAATAAGTTCACGTTAATTTTGTCCAAGAATAGAAAAGTGTATGAAGAAAAGTTTCCTTACCAAGTTTTAGCTCTTTGAGTTTAGAGGAAGGTAACAAGGCTAGGACTTTGAGGTATCAAATTGTTAAATTAACTTTAACTTTAAAATTTTGAGGCTTCAAATTGTAAAAATGGAATTTAAGGGTATCAAATTTAGGTGAGGCAATCCATTCATGTGATTGCAACCTACATTGCAACTTCATTGTTAGATGAGGCAATCCATGTTTTTAATTTTTATACCTATAACTGAGCCCCTACCTCGGTTATATATAATTAAAATGATGGGATTTGGTTAATTGAGTTTGAGCTTGTTATTGATGGCTTGTTTGTGAGCTCGATTGCCAAAAAGTACTTATGTTCTTATTTGTGATTCTAGAAGTTAGTTTTTATTTGTTTCTGTTTCAGTTTGTTTCAACTGGCTCTGTTGGACGTTTTTGATGGATTTGCGGTTATGGTGATTAGTCACGTATGGATTTGCGTCTATGATGATATCGTGTTCAATTTTTCATATATCCAGCTTGTTTGTATACTTTGATGGCTAATGCTGGTTATATGAGCTTGTTTGTATACTTTGTATACTTTGATGGCTTGCGTGTAGGTGAGACTCATTCTTGTATGCTTTGATGACTTTCTTGTTTGCTTCCTTTCTTGCATACAAAAGCAGCCTGAACTTGGGTCAATCTTGCTTGTTTGCGGTTGATTGCTTGCAGCCTTGGTAATATAAGCTGCTTGCTTTGATAGCAAGAGGGTTTTGTTTTAGTTTTTGCAGCTGCTCTGAGCTTACTTGCGGCTGCTTACATTGATGGTTATATGAGCCTGAAAAGTATGGTTACTTGTTGGTTTGTTGTGGGTTTTAAGTCTAATCTGAGCTGCTTGTATACGTCGGTCCAACTCACTTGTGTGTGGATAGATTTTGTTTTATTTTTTGCAGCTAGTCTGAGCTTACTTGCGGCTGCCTAATGCTAGTTATATGAGCTTGCTTGCAGGTTTTTTCATTCTTGCTGTAGGCTGTTTAAAAATCACAATAGATAGCTTATCCCCTATCAAACACCGATAATGGAAGTTACAATCTGACGACTTCCAGAAGGCTATAATTTAAAGACTTTCACGTATATCGCTGAAGGTTACAATCTGACGACCTTCACGACAACTGATGAAAGCTCTAATCAACAGCCTTCACAATCAACATCGAGAGTTACAATCTGACAACTCTCATATTTTCGAGCAGCCAAGGTGAAGATCACTCAACAATGGTCTTTACAACGCTCTACAGAAGAGGTTACAAGCCAACCAACTTCTTCTAAAACGCGGAAGTCATCCCCGCGTTACAATTTTGGAAGTGCACCCGACCTCAGCGTTTCCAAGCTACAACAAGACAAACGCGAACGACCTTCGCGTTCTTGAGGTTCAACCAACACCCGACCTCAGCGTTTCCAAGCTGCAACAAGGCAAACGCGAGCGACCCTCGCGTTTTGGATGTTCAGCCAACACCCAACCTCGCGTCTCATTTCTAAGACGCGAGTTTAGGATCCCGAACGCCAACGTGGGCGTTTGACTCGTTCAAGCAAGAGCTGAACGGTTGCAAGAACCGTTTTCCCTCCACGATCTAAGGGATTTTCTCCCCACTTGGGAGCGGATTAAGGGGGCGGTTACACCCCTCTCAACCCCATTATGGAGAGAATTAAGGGGGCGGTTACACCCCTTAATTCCCTATAAATAGGGGTAAACTCAACTGAGTTCGGGTCCTTCTTCTTTTTGGGCTGGCTTTTGGAAACGAAGACTTGGCAGCAAAAGGGGGGATCCTTGGAGCATTTTTGGAGCTTGGGAGATCTGCAACGAGGAGCTTCTTCATCCTTGGCTTACAACCGATCTTCGGTTCAAAACAACTCTTTTACAGAGTTCTTCAAAACTCGTTCAGAGTTATCAACTCGTCCAGAGTTCTAAAACTTGCCACGCAAGTTCTCCACAACGTCAAATCGTGAGGAGAAGACATCGTTCTAGTGAATCAAAACGTCGGATCGTCAACGGAGAGCAAACTCGACGCGAGCATTCGAGGGAGGCACTCCATCGCCACCGTGAAGAACCCAGTTTTAAACAAAGGAGAAAACCAAATTTGTTTTCTTCTCTTTTGTAATCAAGTTGTAATCGGAATATAAAGAATTCAATTCAAGTTTCTTACGTTCTCTTCATTACAATTTTTCCTACATACACTTGCATACTTTGATTTTAGGTGCGATCATTCATTGATGGTTTGTTTCATTTTTTGCTAGTTATATGAGCTTGAAAAGTACGGTTACTTGTTTGGTTTGTTTCATTTTTTGTTTCAGGTGCGATCATATGACACATGAAACTGAGTTTGTTCAAGTGTTTGTTGTTGGTTACTTGGTTACTTGTTGCTTGTAAGCTCATGGTTGAGGTGTTTGTTTCAAATATGGCTTTGATACATATGACACTAAAACTGAGTTCGTTCAAGTGTTTGCTGCTGGTTACTTGGTTACTTGTTGCTTGTGAGCTCATGGTTACTTGTTTGCTGCTGGTTAGGTGTTTGATGTTGGTTACTTGGTTGCTTGTGAGCTCATGCTTACTTGAGTTGTTGCAAAATTCAGTTGAGGCTGTTTGTTCAAGTGTTTTTTTGAGCTTATGAATTCATTGTTTACAGGCTATAAGTGGGTTTTTTTGGTTTTTCGGATTTAGCTATGATGATTGGTCACATATTGATATTGCCGGCTACAATGGGTATTCATTGTTCACAGGAGGCGTTCATTAATGAGAATGCAGTCTAGATTGCTTTTGTAATTTTTAGATGAGGCAGTCCATTATTTGAATGCAATCTGCAATGCAATTTCATTATATAGGTATTGAAAAAATGACCATTTTCTGAGCCTCAATGCTATCATTTATTTTTACATTTTATTATTTACATTGTCTTGGGCTAGTTTATGACTGTTTATAGCCGTTGGAGTATAAATTTGAATTGGTATGCTTACCCCAATCCACTACAAGGTATTTGTTTTTTTTGTGGGAGGTAAGCTCACCAAAGGTTCTTATATTCACCGATTATTATTTTGGTAATTCTAAAATTTGTAACGCTATAATTTGAGTTTGAAACAAACAAGAGCTTACAAATTATAGTATTCCAAATTCCAAAATATTGATGAAACAAACAAAGTTTTAGAAATCCCAACCCATGTTAAAAAACCTATAGATTTCAAATCCCATGATGAAATCCATATCCTAAAATTATAGGATTTGAAACAAACACCCCCTTAATAGCTAATACTACAGACTTCTAGCTAACCATAAGTATAGCATGATATCCTGTAAGTATAGCATGATATTATGTAAGTATAGCATGATTTCTAATAAGTATAACATGATTTTCAGTAAGTATAGCATAATATCTTGTAAGTTTAGCATGATACACTGTAAGTATAGCATGATATCTCAATGTAAATTACATTATATAGATAATATTAGCTTGTTGCCTAAACAATATCTCTCGATTCATCTCAAAGTTCATGACAATAATATTCTCCTTGCAACTTTGATGTATATTGAACATTATCGAGACATCATCATCACATACACATATATAAATTTCTTGTGTGTGGAGTACTTTGTCAGTCAACTGTATATTTCCTCTAACATCTTTGTAACTCCCGTTGACATTTACTTTTAAAAAGTGATTATTTCCTCTAAAATCCATCAATGCAGAATACAATTCTTCATCCATCTATGTTTGTCACCAAAAATAAACAAAATTAAGGAAAATTTCATGAAAGATAGACAACGTATTGTGTTATACTTACAGGATATCATGCTATACTTATAGCGTATCATGCTATACTTATAATATATCTTGCTATATTTATAGTTCATCATGTTATACTTACAGTGTATCATGCTATACTTACAATTCTTGTATATTTCATACTATACTTACAGGTTATCATTCTATACTAAAATCAAATTTAACTAAAATTTAATCAAATATAACAAATTTAACTACTTTTTATGAATTCATAAATAATCATGAGAAATTAATGTGAAATAATCATGTAAAATAACTAATGTGAAATTATGAGTGGTTGACTAGAACCTCATTTAACTAACATCTTATCAAATGTAACAAATTTTACTAATTTTTATGAATTCATGAATAATAATGTCAAATAATTGTCATGAATAAAATGAGAAATTAATGCTATAAACTTGGTAGTTGAGTAAATTACAAAACTGGTTTTCTCTCTTCATTTGTCTTTATTTTTTAATTTTAAAGGGGCCCACTTACATGAGATAAAAAAGGCTATAATTGGAATTTTAAAAAAATTTAGGAGGCCCCACATATAAAAAAATTTAGGGGCGGGGGTTTCCGCGAGTGTTTTTAGAATCTCCTTTGAAAATGTTGTAATTGATGCTTTGCTTTATAAGTTACAGAGGAACCCCGCACTTATCCCATATCAATTAACTCTGCAACTAAATTTAATGTTAAATAGGAAAATTGCCCCTAACTAGCCCCTTATAGACGTTTAAGAAAATGCGCTTTCCATATGCAAGGAGAAAGTCAAATCCCTTCCCTTCGTATTTAAAGATTCATGTTTTTTCCTCATGTGCGCGTATTTGAGTATCTCTAAAATACCTTAAATACTACATTATTGTCCTTCACCTCCCTTCTCTTCTGTTTCCCTAGTGAAGCAATGAATCCTCTCTATAGTATACTTCTCTTCCTCTCGTAACCACTATCTCTTCAGCTTTGCCATCAACCTTTTTTGATGGGGATGAAATGATGGGATCAATTTCTTTGTTGCTCATTTCCACAATGAAGGAATCAACAATATATGTTGCTACTTTTTGGCCTTCATAGCATACAGTTCACAAAGCAGATCACAAAGCATGTCAACAATTGCATTGTCCTGACTAGGACCATTTTCCTTGACAATTATCCTTTTAAAGGTCTTATCCATGATGGGATCGACGATGTATTAAGAACTGTCTACTATCGAATCAGTATAGAATTGTTGGAAGTAGAAAAAAGAAAAAGAATCAATAATAAGTTTGAAGTGAAAAAGAAAAAGAAAAGCACAATAATACATGCAACCTTGATAAGCATTCAGATCAAGGCTTTTGATACATAACTCATAAAGGGAGAGTAATATCACCAGCGCAAAAAAGGATTCAATCATAGATCAGTCTAAAAAACAGTCAAGCATAACGATACCAACAATGGTGTCTTTATCTTCGGTAAACATGACAAGAAACAACCATCCACTTAAATTACAACCTTGGTAGCAAAAGACATCCATGGGTTGTCTTTATCTTCAGTTGAAGTCACCAAAACAGTTTGAGGAGCCACAAGCATAGTAAAATCATCAGCAAAAGAATGTTTGTCGCATATTTCATCGTTTACGTTCTGCACGCCATTTGTAGACCGGTCTACTTGTTGGGGAGACCAACTCTTCTTCACGAAGTTTGCGCTTACGGCCAGATTTCTGTTTCAAAAAGAAATAATTATCACTATTTTATTTAATTATGCAACCTATGCTCATGACTATAGAGACATGTAATACAACTAGCCCAAAAGGAAAACGTAAATCAGGTATGACAAAATCAATCTCTCTCAGGAAGCAATGCCAACTTAGGTTTATTTTCTACACATATAACTAGAAAATTGTCTTATATATACCCAGTACGAAATGTTGTAGTCACTTATTTCCCATAAAAAATTTCGATTCCCACCCACACCTTCTCATTTATCAAATAGCATTGCGTTTTACCCCTAATTTTTGAAGGCAATTTAGTCTTCTTCTTTTTTCCAGTTAAACGGATGGTAAAAGGTAAATTATGAACGCAGGCCTAACTTGGAAAAATAATGCTGTCTGGAGTTCTTAAGGTTAAATGATTACTCCCTCGTAGTATAAGGTGTGTATCTGCAAGTAGACCACCTTCAAATTTCAAATTTAGTTTTCTCACTTGAGCAAAGTGAAGGTATGAACCTGTAGTTCTTTCTGCAAAGCCATGTCGGAGTATAGTTTTTCTAATTGTTGAACCCTCTGCTTTCTTGATTCTAACTCTGCATATGAGCAAGCTGTTCTCCTGAGGGAAGCAGTCAAGACAAACAACAGAACTAAACATCAGTTATCAAAATCCTACTTAGAAATGAAAGTTGAGCAAGAACTAGGAGTCTGCAAGGGGAACTAAATTGAAAACAAAATTAATTTGTATAAAGAAATGTCAATTTTATGAATAATTAGGAACTCACTTCTTTATTCTATTTGGCACTTTTCTAAATACAGGCGAATTGCTCCTCTCAAGTGACTTTGATCGTATATCCTTGGCTTCTTCCCTGACATAAAACAAAAAGGAACTTCAAACTAGTATTCAAGGAAAGAAAGATGAATACAAGGAAATCAAATTGAAAAAACAGTTCTGGTAAACAATATACAAGCTGATAATGTACGCATACAAAATTATACACGAATATTTATCTAACTCCTCTCTCCTTGTACTTTTCTTACCAGTTACAATTCAAGTTCATACTAAAAGGAGGCAAAAAGAACAAAAAGGTCAAGAGTATCCAATCTTTAAACAAAAGGTCCTGATGTTAGCATAAGAGCAACTTAATACTAAAGAAAATTTTAGGAGAGAACAATAAACACAAAGCTTATCCGAACAATTGTAATCCAGGGAGAGCCAGGCTGGATCCTATACATGGCACATAGAAAAGCAAATAACTTATCCAAGTCAGCATGTACAAGAACAAAGAAAAATTCAACAAATTGCAAGGCAGCAAGAAAGGCAAGAGCTTGGGCACGTAAGAAGAAAAAAAGAAGAAAAAGCAAGAAATAAATTGTACAGCTAAGGAGAAGTTAACGGAGGCTAGACCTGCAAGGCTCAAAGGATATAAAAATGCACAAGAGAAGAATCAACAGCATGGATGGAGCCTTTTCACAGAAAAAACTTGCACAAACCAAAACGGCAGCAAGAAAAGCACACAATGAGATGGTCAACATATCACAAGGGCTGGACATCAGGAAACATGGCCATAAAAATCTGGAGCTCGACTGGAAATAGAATGCACTAAATCAAGATAAAGGGAAGCAAATTGGCAACCAACCAATGTGAGTCCACTTATACAGCTAACCAAAGCAAGAGCTAGAAAAATACAAAAGCAACCATACAAGTATGACATAATAAAAAATAAATGAAATCTATAGAATGTGTCAACAGTAAGGATATTTACTGTGTCATGTTAATTTGTAGATGGCCTCCCAAGTAATAGGTAAGACAAGCTCCTGAAATAGAAGTGGTTAACCTAATACCAAAAGCAAGCAAGAGAAAAGATTCTAAACACATCGATTTGGACTTTATTTGATATTCTATTTTGTAGGTTAAAATTGTTTAGCATAAGGCTTTCTAAATCCTCACAATTTTGGATCTCTAATCATCTGTACCCAGCATGGCAAGTATTCAAATCCAAGTATGGAAAGACGTGTACATGATATCTGCATTCAATGGTATGGATGTCATGTATACATAAGTTTTGTTGGTGGAAACATGCATGTTAAAATAGACATTAGACACTACTAAAGGTATGTGCTTGCTGGACTATCATTCTTACCTCTACATCAATACTTTCTGCCTCTAATACATTAATAATACTCCCCACCCCAAACCCTCTAAACAGAAGAAATACACGCAGACACAAAAACATACAATATTCCCTTAAAACACATAGATGCAATCACAAATATGAACCTCACTATTCTATCATTAAAAAGCACTATGAAAGCTACATGCCAATAAAATGCAAAATTATATTCTTCGTTCCTTCGTCCTCAACTACAACATTCTTTATGATTCTCTCAAAGGTCATCCTTCACTCTTCTATCTTATTTCTTCAGAAATTAACTTCACATAGTCATACATCTCATTATCTGGGACTTCAAAACTTGTGCAACTCACAACAACTAGCTATGAGATACTTTAGAATCCTTATCCTGCATGACAAATTACGTTCTTTGACAATCTCACAACATTAGCACAGGTGCACATGACATATGTGCACAACTGTTAAGGATTTTGGAGGTCAAAGACAACATTGTTGCCCTTTGTAATATGTAAATTTTTAGGAACAAAAGAAATGACAGGCTTTTGAAGTTTTGTCACGGTGCTTCTGTTGAGTAAAATGTGCCATGCAATTAGTCAATTTCTAATGCATCAAGTTCCATTGACTTAAGAGATCACGACAAAAACTTGCTACGAAAAATTGCATCAATTTCTAACAGTATTTGGACGACATACACTGATCAATTTAATCGGGTTCCTTGTGTGCTAACTTATCCTTCATTTAATCTAAGTCAAATGTGGTCTCTACCAAATCAAATGATCGGATAAAATGAACCAAACACACTCTTTCCCTTTTTAACCATTATATCATAATTTCCTTTAATCAAGATCATTAATCCTAAAAGTGTCAATGAGCTTTTTCTGTCTCAAATCTTAAGGTCAAAAATCATATTCAGAGAGGAGTTAGATGGCCTGATCTAATAATAGCATTCCCAATTTGAATTGCCTGACTATAGCTACTTGATTATCTAGACTGCATCCCTATCTTATTACATACATACCAAAATGTCCAAATGAAATGTGTATGTTATAGCTAACTATTTCAATACATTCATTCTGTAAAGCACTCTTTAAGGAAAATTTTCAGAAAAAAATGGACACAGAAGATCAAACCAAGGTAAAGTGACATAAACACTTAAAATAACAAGGTTGGCCAACATTAGGATATTCTCACCTATCTTCAGCATAGAAAACACGCTTGTTCAGGGGCTGGTTATCCAATGCATGGAGTACAGAAGTCAATCTTTCAATTTTCTACAACAATAGAGAACATCACTCGCAATTAAACCATAAAAGATATGACATTTCATATGGTAAGCAGATCTCGCTTGGCTACTCGACAAACCTTCTTTTCACTTTGAATTTTTTGAAGAATGTACCCCATATCCCGAGTCTTCATTAGCATGAGCTCCTCTTGAGTATACTTGTTTGCTTCACTCCTAAAAAAATCATAGACCAATGAATCTCATAGCAGAATATCTTGCGAAACTTAAGAAGTCTGAACTTATATTACGGTGGCCTATGGACCCCATTGATAGTCCTAGTGTTGATCATCTTGAAGTAGAACTCATCAGGATTTCTGAACTCTGCCTTCTCCTTCAATTTCTGCAAAAACCCAGTTGAAACAAACCCATTAATTCTTTCTTCTTTTCTCTATAGATTTTCTTGAGAGGAAAAAACATGTTGTAGAGAACAGCATAAAATTGACATACTGAACCCGCCATTTCAATTTTTGAAGTTAATTTTACATAAAAATTATAGTAATTGGACAATAATTAATTCTATGACCATAGAAAAATGTATACGATTATTATACTTAAAACATATGATTATATTAAAAAATGATAATGATAAAAGGTTGAAGAGGAGGGGCACAGTGTTCCTACTAAAATCTATAGGTGTCATTTGACAACGGGTTAAGTGAGCGGTTAAGTCTTCTTAACCCCTTCTAAACCCGCCAAGCACAAAAATCCTATAAAAGGATTAAAGTGAGTTAGCTCTCCATAATTGTCAAACGCAAATATTGCATAAGGGTTAAGCTAACCCCTATAGAGGGATTAAAATGAGTTAACTTATCAAAATAAGAGGTTTACTTAACTTATCAAAATAAGAGGTTTACTAATACTCCTATTTAGAAAGATTAAAAGTTAACCCCTCTATCTATAAACAAAATAATCAAAATCCTCATTATTCCCAAGCACTAAAAATGATCACAATGGCTAAAACAAAACTTATTTCACGGGTTAAAAATTTAGTCCTTCGGGATATCAAATGGGTTAACTTCCTTCTCTTTAATCTCTCTTCCTTAACCCTTGCCAATACGGGATTTTCTGTCATGTCTACACCATAGACGGATTTTCTCTAAAATTGCCTGAAGAAATTGTAATCACTTACAGATTCCTTTTTTTCCATCCACGAAATAATTTACACTGATGTCGCCCATCTTATGAGACCTAATAATAAATAATCATAAAAATCATTACAGGGGGGCAAACAACAGATCCATACTCTTAGAGCCTCTTCCTTCTGGTGAAAAGCTTTTGCTCGCAAAACATAATCTTTATGCTTCTCCAGAATCCCAAACTTCTTCCTCGCCTCACTGCAAGTTTTCACAATCAAACCCATCAATCAAAATTGCGACTTTTTCATATTTTTCAAACGAAGACAAAAAAATTTTATGAGAACTCACGGCTGGGCTCGCTCCTTGTGAGCCCTTCTAGGGATCGCGTTCCGAAGCGACGACATCTTCGATACGAGAATGAATTTGTTAGTTTCTGCAAAAAAAAAGTAAAAGTAAAATTTGAGGGGATTTTGGTAAAAAGGGGTTTGACAGAGAAGAAAGGAGGAAAAGAAGGAGGTGACGTTACCGGAGCGGTGACTGGAAGCAGGCGGAGGCCGAGAGAGAGAGAGAGAGGAGGGCAGACGGAGCGAGAGAACGGGGTTACGTTATTAGGACCCTTAACGGGCGGTGATGAAATAAATTTGACCCGATCCGATAAAGGTTGGGCCTTTAATATGGAGTTGATATTGGGCTGAAACCGGAAAAAGAGTTTAAGCCCAAATAAGTCCCGATATGCCTAACAATTTGTTTCGGGAAGAAGTGTAAATTTCACGAAACGCTTGAAATTCCTCAAACAGAAGAAAATGGAAGGAAAAAATTAGAGAGGGGAATTTTTCTTTACGATTATGAGAAGGGTTTTTTTTTTAATTATAAAAGGTTATTTTAATTTGTGGGGCTTTATTTAAGTCACGAAAATGATATTACCTTTTTTCTTTTAAACTTCCAGAACATGAAAACACAATTCCATAACTAAAAAACATGATTAATTTTCTTTACCAAATAATAAATGAAATACTATAAAGAATTTACCATCGAAACTTTAAAATCATAGTTTTTTTTCCTTTTGTTGGATGTGATTCCGATCAAATATATTTTAATGTACACATGTTTTTTGGCTAAAATACCAAATTGATATATTTATACGAACATGTTTGTCAGTTTTGTATTTTTAAAAACTCCGGCGACAACAAGGCATTATAGCTCGTTCTTTTTGTCAATAACACCATTTCTTAAATTTTTGGCAAGAAAATTTATTTTAATTCACTACCTCCCAAAATTATTAAATATATGCCCAAAATTATCAAAAAAAATATTCATCCCCTCCCTCTCCCCCTCCTCCTCTTCGTCGATGTCCTCCTCCTCTCCCATTCCCCTCTCCTCCCCTACTCCGCCTCCCCTTCCCCCTCCAACTCCATCCCTCTCCCTACCCTCCCATCCTCCTTCGTGAATTTTTTTTTTTTTTTTGATAATTTTGGGTAAATGATGTTATTGATTGCTATTAGGGCAAAAAGATGTTATTGATTGCTAGATAATACCTAGGGTTTGACCACTCTTACATTAGATCAATGGAGGATGGGAGGGTGGGGAGAGGAATGGAGTTGGAGGGGGAAGGGAAGGCGGAGGATGGGAGGAGAGGGGAATGTGAGAGGAGGAGGAGGAGGAGGACATCGATGACGAGGAGGGGGAGAGGGAGGCGATGAATATATTTTTTTGATAATTTTGGACATATATTTAATAATTTTGGGAGGCGAGGATTAAAACAAAATTTCTCGCCGGTATTTTGAGAAAAATGTCTTATTGACAAAAAGGACGAGTTTTAATGCCTTATTGTTGCCGGAGTTTTTAAAAATACCAAACTAGCAAACACGTTCATATAAATATATCAATTTGGCATTTTAGCACATTTTTTTTAATCAAACTATATATTACAAAATATATTAATTCCTTATAAATTTTGAATGCTATTTATTTTAAGCATACTTTTCGATGTTCTAAAACAAAACAAAACAAAAGTCAAATGGGTTAAAACTTTTCATAGAAAAATAAAAATACACAAATAAAAAATACAATATTATAGAATTTGTTACAGTGTCCTTGCCATATATTTGTTTTTTTAGGTGAATATGAATATAATTGTAAATAACAAAATTCTGAACAGATAGGGACTCTAAGATATAATTGTCTTCAATCGTTCAAATTAATACGGACAAAATGGACTCAATTACGTTACTTTGTAGAATATTCCATCAAATTAGAGAAGCTAATTTCAAACAACAAAATTTGTTTAGGCGTTTAAATCAAAATATTTGTCATCCGAGGGCCCTAACGTCATATTCCCCTAACTTGTGGGCCCTAATCCAGCCGCCCTCAAACCCCGTTGCGCGCACTTTTCTCTCTCCGAACTCCAAATTCTAACCCTAATCGGATCCAAACCCAATGGATCTAATAGCCCGCCACCTCCGGATCCGGTCACAGCTAACGACTCCCGCCCTCCTCATTACTCGCTCAACAAGTGACAAATAAATCGCTGCCCATTAGAAGAGCTAGGTTTTTTTTCGATATTCAAGGGTTTCATTAATTGCTCAAATTTGGTTCTTTTTATATAGGTACAGTTTGACACAGGGTTAAGTAAGGGGTTAAGGAGGCCTTAACTCCTTCTTAACATGTCAAACACAAAAAATCTATACAAGGGTTAAAGTGAGTTAACCATCCATAATTTGCCAAACATAAAAAATATAGAAGGGTTAAGTTAACCCCTATAGAGGAATTAAAATGAGTTAACCCCTCAAAATGAGGGGTTTACTAATACTCTTATTTATTTAGATGAAATAAAAGGTAACCCTTCTAATTATAAAGAAAATAGTCAACATCATTATTATTCCGAAATACTAAAACTGATCACAATGGCTAAAATAAAACTTATTTTAACGGCTTAATAATTTAGTCCTTCGGATTTCGGATTATCGAATGGGCTAAGTACATTAATCCTTCTCTTTATCCTCTCTTCCTTAACCCTTTGTCAAACGGAGCTATAAGGGACAAGAGGAGATGGAGGAGAGAACAAAGGTTTATTGGGTAATATGTACCGCGAGAACTGTCCTGGGTGTAATATGGGACCAACGGAAAGAGGAGAATCATCTCTTTTGCTATGTTTGGGAGTTCACTTATGGCATGTTTGGATGGAAGGCTAGAGTTTGGGATATTTGGAGCACAGAAAAAGAGGTATTTTCTGAACTATTTGTTTTGGGTTTATTTGGAGAGATTAAGAGCTTTGTGGTGAGATTAGTTTGTTCCTTCGAGTGATTTGTAATCTTAATTTGTACTCTTCTTCTCTATTAGTGAAAATCTCATCCCCTTCCTGCCCCGTGGACGTAGGCAATTGCCGAACCACGTTAAAATTGGAGTTTTGTTTGTACATTGATTTTTGGATTGTTTGGCATTCTCTCTCAGGGATTGGTTTGTTCCTCGAAGCGCACACAACACTTTGAAATATCATAATGAAACCTTTCATTCATAATTAAACCAAAAGTTCAACAAAATTACTTCGATTCAAATAAACAGGCACTGGACTTCATATATCTATTTGTCTCAATATCTTTTGTAATTTTGTCTTGATCAATTTGTGTGCTTTTAGTTTCTTTGCTCAAAGAGAAGGCCCATATATAACTAACAGAAACAGTTATCATTTTCTTAGATCAATAAAGGAAAGTGAGATGCGAGCTGAAAATTGACTTACAAGAATACTTTTTCTTTTTTTGGTTGGAAAGTTTTAGATTTGTTATAGATTAGAAATTCTTAATAGCTGATACTACAAACTTTTAGTCAACCATACACGTACCGTATAGAATTTTAAACCAATAAGTTCTCTAATGACATAGTTAACTCTCTTTCTTGAATCTCGGATGCTTATAAATAGTAAACATAGGCTTGGATGAGAATTTTGCAGGCCGTAGTTCTTAATTAACAATGGAGCATGATGATGGACCGGATTCACCGAGAACCAAGCGGAGAAAAGATTTCAAGAGAAACCAAGAAATCCTTTCTCGTGTCATGAATTTTGTGGCTTATATGGCCGACTTTCCATCGGAGACGATGAAAAGGCTTAGATTATATCAAGGCGAATATGTTACAGAGACGCTTGATTTTATGCTGAAGCATCTGCATGAAGCAGTACGTGTCACAGAAAACACTGTGAATTCCCTGAAAGTAGATCTCGGCTTCGACGAAAACGACCCTGGCAGTGTCGACGATGGGGATGGTGTCTGATCATCGCAATTCGTATTCTGGTGAAAACTTTTTACCGTGTTTGAAGTCAAGTTCTATGTATCGCTGGTAGACTAGTATTGCTAGTTATTACTATTGAAAGTTACTAGTTTTTCACCTTTTTATGTTCTCTACTTACAGTCAATGTAATAGATAATTACTTCTTAATCTTTTTGTTATATTAAGCTTTAAGATTTCAGTAGCATGTGGTTGATTTTGTATGCTTTCCATATAAATTACTTTAATTACTGGTTTCTCATTTTCTGTTTTTGGTATTGGACACTCCGGATCTGCATGTTTAATAGCCCTAAATCCATTAATTCCAAATGTTTAAACAAACTTCGAGAATAATTATGGACGAAATCGACTTAGAGGGATAATAACTTAAAGATTTTGTGTAAAAAGAAAATATAAAGATCTGAGGGTCTAATACACAAATTAGAAAGAAGTTAGGGTCTAATATGATTAACACCTTTTTTTTTATTTGCACTCTGAACCAACAAACATAGAATGTATCAAGTGGGAATGGTTCATGATATTAAATATGCATCTAAGTATGTCAACTCTTTTACCTATGCATACCCGAAATTCAATGATTCAAATGCTAGTATCTTTTGGTGCACATTTCACGTCATGAATCGTGTTGTACTTAGTACTTTCCCCCACCAAATAAAGACGTAATGTGAAGTGGGTAACGAATTATAATACAAACAAATTTCTACCCTGCTTGTAACAACCATTAGTAAATCATTTATATTTCCCTCTGTCTTTCTCATAAGTCAACATCCATTCCTCTATACTTATAGGAGGACCCAAAGATTCACTATTCATATGACTGTAAATTTTACAACAATTACTGTAGATATTACTGCAGCATTATTACTGTAGCATTTTTAAGAATTACCGTAGTGTTTACCCAAAAAAATTGCTTTATCATGTAAAAAAGAATTATTATAGCGAAAATAAAAAAGGGAAGCCGTGTTTTGCACGGGCTGCACACTAGCCCCTTTAGGGGATAAAAGGCTTAAACCTTACTAAAACAACTGTCATTATTTTTTTAGATTAACAAAGAATTAACAATTAACCGAGAGAAAAGATAAAACAGACTTACGAGACACAACTATCTGGAAAAAATTATTGATAGTTAATACCAATAACCTTCTTGTCATTATTAACTAACGTGAACGAATAAAAGTTTCTTACATTCAAAATTGAATACTAGCTTGATAAACGAGGTAACTCTCTTTCAAACAATTCAAACCAATATAGAATTCCTTTTTAACAAACTTCCCCTGCTACAAGTGTAGTATGATTAGGACTCCTCCTCGAATATTTACTGTTGGTGCACGTGCACAGCCAAAGCTCTTGAACTGAGATGTATCCGATTGATGTAAAGGAGAGGTTGTAATAATCACAAGTAATGAATGAAGTAGATTCATTTCCTTCCTCTCAACTCAACTGTGTTCTCTTATTCTCCTAATCTTCTTGTATCTTCTCTCATTAAGACTGTTTCAAATCTGCCATGGCTAGAAACAGTAACTCAAGATTCAACAGAGGAACAAGGTCCTCTCATTCCGCAAATTAAACTCTATAAACATCCTAACATTTTGGAGGCTGCAGTTCTTAAGAGAACAATGGAACATGAGGATGGACCTGATTCACCGAGGACCAAGCGGGGAAAAGATTTCAAGAGAAACCAAGAACTCCCTTTTCATATGTTGGATTTTGCGGCTTATATGGTCGACCTTCCATCGGAGAAGATGAAAAGGCTTGGCTCAGATCACGGCGAGTATTTTATAAAGAAGCTTGATGACAATGCTGAACCATCTGCATGAAGCAGTGTATTTCACAGAAAACACTATGAATTCCCTCAAAACAGATCTCGGCTTCGACGAAAACAACCCTGGCAGCGTCGATGATGCCGACAGTCACTGCCACATACAGAATGCAAATTATCTCATAATAATTCGTATTCTCGTGACAATTTTTAGATTTTGTGTTAGATCTGTTTGTGTTAGATACGTGTGTTTCTGTTTTCCTTCTTTCTGAGTCAATTTCTATTTATCTGTAGGAAGACTAGTATTGCTTGTTATTAAAATTGGATATTATTAGTTTTTCATCTTTCAAGTTCTCTTTACAGTCTACGTAGTATATAATTACTTAAAACTTTGTAATCTTTTAATATATTAAGGCTTGACATTTCAGTGGCATGTGGTTAATTTGGTATGTTTTCCATATAGATTACTTAAATTACTGATTTCTCTTTTTCTTTATTGGTATTCGACACTCCGAAACTTCGTATTTAATAGCCCTAAATCTATTAATTCCAAGTGCTAAAATATACTTCGATAATAATTATGGACGGAATCCACTAGAGGGTGTTATTTCAAATAAATTAACTATGTAGGGTACAAGCATAAAATAAGAATATCTGAGGGTTTATTATACAATTAAGAAATAATTTAGCATCTAATATGATTAAAATGAACTTTTTTCAGCGAGATAGGGGTCTGATTCACCAAATAAGGGTCTAACGCGAAGTCAGGAAATTAGTATACAGTACAAACAAATTTCATAACCTCTACCCTAATTGTAAACCTTAACACTAGAGATAGAAGAAAGAGTGCCCGTAACAGATCAAAAATATATCCCCAATTTCATCTAGCAATAGGTCATCAGAGAAAGCAATTGCTGTAAGCTACCCAAAGAGAAATTTTAGCCTTTAAACGTACTTTGGCATGTCAAAACTAAAACAAACTAGTAAACAGTCAGCGATTCTCGATGCATATGATCCTAATAAGATTATAAAGACTTGGAACCTGTTTTACTTCTTTTGACCTTCATAAGCTTCTCTTTCCTCGGTAGGCTTCCTGCGTTTTCCCCTATCCAGATCACCATCAGTTTCTGCACCATGAAGGATTTATGTACCAAACAGTTTAAAAAAAGAAAAGAGTTATTTCTTTTGACTAATAAAGAAAAGAGAAAAGATAGATCAGAAAGTAATCAGTTTTAATTAAAATTTAAAATAAGACGTGGGAAATTTGAAGATGTCAAGACAATGCTCTTTTGTTTTGGATGCAAAACACACAGGAATAAACTATGACAGAATGACAGAAAATGACATAATCAAGATTAGGAGTGGTCATTCAACAGCAAATCAATCGGTTACTAGTTAAATGAGAGCGAATTAAGCACACTTTGTAGAGAAGAGAAACATTCACCTTCCGTTTTCTTTCTCTTTCCACTTAGTTGATTTAATCCTGTTTCCAGTTCCCTGCCCCGACGATGTCCTCGGTCGCTGTTTCTGACAGCAAAAGAAATGCAACAATCAGAATTTACGAGAGGACAATGTAAAGTTAAACATATTAATGAAACAAAATTGAAACACTCATAAACCATGCTAATTTATGATGCTTGCAATTCAAGAAAGTTTGAAATCTTGAACAAAAACATACCAGAAACAGAGCCAAAATGCAAAGGAATGCCGTAAGAATGTCCGTGGCAAAGGGGAAAAAAAAAATAAAGAAACTAACCATCTAAAACAGGGGCAAGAAAATAAAGTAAACGAAACTCGCAAAACATGAGCACTACAATATGTACTGGAAAAGAAAACACAAGTTAACGGAAGCTGCAATTAATAAATGAAATTTGAAGCTGCCATGATAACTGTTACATTACCAGCCATTTCAAGAGAATTAGAACGCAGCAACACCAGAAACTTGCAAAAATACTAAGAAAGCAGGAAAATATTGTTCCCTTCTGCACTAAAGAATAGGAATCGCAAAAAAACATTGAATCATGAAGGACTAATGCAATAAAAAATATTCTCAACATTTGGTCAGTAAGAGAATCAGAGGGAATCAGCAAACAGAAAAATTTTCTCTCATTATGAATATGACTAAAATTATTCACCAAAAGTGGGAAATGGCTGACAGATCAAATGAATCACTGGGAATTTATGAATATATATCGTATGTCTAAAGTAACCATCTTCCAAAAGAAACAAATAAACCCACAGAAAAACTAACTTACAACATTTACGGTCATAGCATCCATCTATAGCATGCCATATCGAAACTTCTACGCCCAATGCTCTCTTGCATTATACACCAATTCAAGAAGTTTGAAATTTTAAATGCAGATAAACAAGAAACCATGCAAAAATGTCATAGAGTCAATAAAAAAGTTGCAGCGAGGAACAGAACCTCAAGAAAACACCAAAATCATCAAGAACAAGGTGATTATCCATCCCCCGGTTTAGTGATCATCAAAAGAATAAAGAGATAAATGAACAAATGTACATTAACGCGTCTGTAAATAATATTAACAAAAAATGCTCACCATTGTCCTTGTTGCCATCGTTTGGTGAATCATCCCTCACATATTGACGCAGTTCTTTAAGAACTCTTAATCCAATTCTACGCATATATCTGAATATTTGAACAGTGTTTGCAATAAGTTCTTCACTGTATACCTCGGTATTCAACTCCTTCCTTGTGTCAAAGATCTCCTTTAGTTCTTCATTTGCTGTCATAAGATCCTTGTAAGCAATTTTTGCAAGACCCCCATCATCACCTGATGGTGTCTTGTAATCAATAGGCTGATCATTGACATCGTTATACTTCTCTTGAAGAATCCTATTTGCATCAGTAATTAACCCATCAATATCATCCACCATGTAAATCATCTTGTCCCTATCGGTAGTGAATGATGCGTATGCATTCATAGTATATAAGAACCCTTTCAACCTTGCTGAAAGGACAATGTAGCAAGCATCATCATCCTAATCATCACTACTAATTGCCAGCTTTTTGCCCTTTCCTAAAGGTTGTCGATGACCACCTCCAACAACATCTTCAACAACTTCTTGCATTCCCATTAGCGTTTTCAATTATCTTGTCTTTCTCAAACCCTTCCAAACTCCTTATCCATGGGATAGTAACTTTTTCGAAAATGCAGACAACTCATCTTCATCTTTCTTTATAGAGAGAGAGAGAGAGAGAGAGAGAGAGAGAGAGAGAGAGAGAGAGAGAGAGA
>BQKN01066609.1:333632-384683 GCA_022839385.1 Asparagus kiusianus | reverse complement strand
TCTCTCTCTCTCTCTCTCTCTCTCTCTCTCTCTCTCTCTCTCTCTCTCTCTCTCTCTCTCTCTCTCTCACACCTTTTATCTTCATCTTCCATTAAAGATAAACCTCTAGTATCCTACGAGATACCACTCTAAATTATGTACTCTCATGCAAGTAAGTTTCCAATTTTTTTGAATGTAAACCAACTCAATCACAGTTTTTTAAGCAAATAAGGGGGCACACACTCTCAACTATGAAAAATTTGAAAAGTTTTAGAGGGTTAAGAATCCCTAACTTGTTATCTAGTCGGGCGACGTTCCTAAAAACCGGCTCCGACGCGTGTCTGGCCTCCCACTCGCTTGTAACCTCCGCCTCCCCAAACTACTCCTCGACCCGATCCATCGTCCAGCTCACCGTCGTTAGCCCCATGCACATCACGTGCCTCACCAGCCTCCCCACATCGAATGCCATCCTTGTCGCCCTGGTCAGCCTCTTCATCCTGCTCATCGCCACGTGGTGATCATTTGCCTCCTCCTCCTCCTCCTCCTCCTCGACAATCGGATCACCGGAGAGCACGCCAAGGACGTAGCAGTGGAACACCCTCTCCTTCCTCTTTCGACCAAAGAAGATGTTGACGTGGAAAGAGGAGGCGAGAAGCTTGATGAGGATTATCTTGACGAGCCAGATTATGGTGGTGATTTAGAACGTGACGACAGCGCATGTGAGATCCGATGGATCGCCTTCGAGTGGCGAGATCGACGGCTGTGGAAGAGAAGGAACCAGGAGAGGTCCCTGAGTTGTTGCGACCGCAATAGCTAGCGTATTCGATCATGAGACAGTGGGCATCAGCGGAGATGACGGTGTGGCCTTGGAAAGGTTAGGGGATGGGGATCGAGTAGACATCGGGAGGGCGAGAGTCGTTGGGGGAGAGGGAGACAGCGGTGGCGAACTCGCTTCTAGATTTGTTTATAGGGCAGAGGGAGGTGAGTGGAGGGGGGTTAGAATCGGTGTTGGATGACGGCGGCGACGAGTCAGGGGAGGACCCTGGAAAAGACCCTCCCACTTCCTCTTCTGCTGCTCCTGCTCCCGAAGCCCCTGCCCAGGACCTCCCAAGCCCTACTTCCGGATCTGGCCGAGAGATCTGATAGCTTGTATATTATTTTTTTATAAATATCGACATGCCTTCTGTAAATATTGACATGGATATCATAATAAAACTTGTAACAAAGTTTGAAATTTGGAATAAAGATTGTCTTTGCTCTCATTTTGGAGTCTGCCTTCAATTATTCCTCGTTTTTGCTTTGTTTTCTTGTAGTTTTGTTCTGGTTGAGAGAACAAGTGTGGATTGTTGTGAATCGGGTGTGTTGGGACGACCTGAATGTTGAGGGGTCGAGACGACTAGGTCATTTCACGCCTCATTTTGGCGAGATGTTTGGGTATTTTTGTTGAAGAAGACATGCAAGTTAGAGTGCCTAGAGCTTATTAAGGACGCTTAGGTCTTTTCGGCAAAGTGACAACCTTGAGGTTGGGTGCCCAGGATTTACGTAGATGTCTGGGTCTTTTGCAAAATGACAACCATGAGGTTGGGTGCCCACGACTTATGTAGATGCCTGAGTCTTTGGCAGAATGACAACCTGGAGGTTAGGTGCCCAGACGAAACTGGGTCTTTGGCAGAATGACAACCCGGAGGTTGGGTGCCCGGACAAAACTGGGTCTTTAGCAGACTGACAACCCTAAGGTTGGGTGCCCAAGACTTACGTAGATGCCTAGGTCTTTTACAAAATGACAACCCTGAGATTGGGTGCCTAGGACGAAACTGAGGCTTTAGGCAAAATGACAAAGCTGAGGTTGAGTGTCCAGGACTTACGTAGATGCCTAAGTCTTATCGCCCTACCGAGGGCCGCCCTGATGGCTAAACGGTAAATTGATAACCCTGAGGTTGGGTGCCAGGCTAGGACTTACGTAGACGTCTGGGTCTTTTGACCCTACTATAATGGTCGAGTGACAACTGTGGGAGTCGACCATATGATGAGTATGCCTTGGGTTTACCATGAGAAGGCACCAAGTGCTTAGAATTCCTGCATAGGTTGGGCACTACAAGAGTACAAAACAGGAGTCAAGTCTGTTTTAATAATAATTCCATTAATACTGAATGAAATTTACAGAATTATTAAAAGTATCGCCTCAAGTGCTCAACATTCTAGAGATGTTGTAGGACTCTCCCATCTGGGGCCCTTAGTCGATAGGTGTCTGCTTGCAGCTCTTCTAAGATTGTGTACGGACCTTCCTAGTTGGGAGCTAGCTTGCCTCTCTAGGTGTCTTTGTCGAAAGCAGCTTTGCAGAGGACGAGGTCTCCAGCGTTTAATCTCCTTGGTCGGATCTTGATGTTGTAGTAGCGGGCGATTCGTTGCTGATTGGTGACTTGGGTCCGGAGCACCTTCTCCCGGGTCTCGTCTAGGAGATCAAGCCTAACTCGAAGCCCTTCCGAGTTTAAGTCCTCGTCGAAGTGTAGGAGTCAAATGGTTGGTTAGTAAATACCCTAAAATTATTGTTAATGTTGTAAAGGAACATGATTGTGTTGACTCTTCTTAGCCAGATACGAACTCCGTTGAGTTTGATAATATTTATCTTGACATGAACGGGATCATTCATCCTTGTTTTCATCCTGATGATCAAGTTGATCACCATAATGAGAAACTTCTTCTGTCCCGAAGCTAGGGGGAGGGAACTCAGGAAGATTTCTACATGTGCTCTCATGGATCTTCTTTACCTCTGTATTACTCCACGTGAGACATCTTGAACTTCTCATGAGGTCATCTGAAAGAGGGGTGTTCCCCCTAATGGCTTCTGCGGCCGGTATGTATGCCCGATCGTATCCAGAGGCCTCATGGTAGCAGAGGGGGCTGGAGAGGCATGATGATGGGGGAGAGTCTTAGAGACTGCTCCCCTATTGCGGTCCCTAAGGTGATCAGGGCCAGGACTCTCGCCGGTGATTTCTTGATGAGAGAGAAGATGTTGGTGAGTCTCTCCGGGACGAGTCGACCGATGAGGTGGTGGGGTCACGTACTCAACGTGATCCCTCAACTGCTTGGCAGCAGCATGAGGAGTCCGAGGCGGGACTACTTGTTGTGCTCTGGAAGGAGGGTGAGTCTTCGATTGTAGGTCTCCAAAAGGCGGAGGAATAGCTGATGTAGCTTGTTGTGGTTGTGGAAGCCGACTGAGAAGTTTGCTAGTAAAGGTAGTGAATTGCTGTTGGAGAGATTGAAAAAGAGATTGAAAAATCTAATGAGCTATTTCTTCAAGCTGAGCTCGAGTAATATAGCTCTGGTGTGGTTCTACAGGATGAGGTTGATCAGACCCATGCTCGGAACCAGGCATGCTTTCTTGAAAAAGAAAGTAGCCCCACAGTGGGCACCAAACTATTAATGTTAAATGATCACACAATCAATTAAAATGGTTGGATGAGAGTGAGATTGATGAGGAGCCGCTTCCTTCTCCGAATATCCAGTTCCGAGTTGAGTGGCTGAATCAAGCACAAGTAGAAACTCGTGAGAGTGCGGGGCTTGGTTCCCCCGTGGTTCCTCCGACTATCAAGTCAGCTGGTGAACTTGAGTAGGGAAAAAGAACCGTGGGAGTAATTGTGTGTGCAGTATAATTTGCAGATATATCTTAGAAGATCATATTTCTGGAAAAAGATCCAAAAGTCGAAAAAGTCCTCTTTTGTTAAAATAATACATCTTATTTATACTGATGGTATAAGGGTAGAATCTTCACTTCGGCCAAGCACAACATGGCGGTGAAGAAGTATGAGCTGGCGGCTGCGTTAGCACTTACTTTACACGTGCCGGTCGCCGAGTGGAAGAGAGATTACCTCAGCATTAAATATGAAGCGATCTGAGGCATGACGGTGTCGACGTGGTTCGGTGAGTCATAAAGTCTATCAGGGCTAGAGGTATGATGGCGTCTGCCAAGCATTAAATGTGACGTCGATGTTGTGTCAGCGGGAGAGGCTCGAGGCTGAAGTCGCCCTCTAGCTTCGCCGAGAAGTAACGCCTTTCGAGTTGTCCTCATGAGGCGTCAAATAATTGGTCGAGTGGGCTCGTTACGAGTCGTCTTCGACAAGAGGGCCGACAAGTTCCGCCATTCTAGTCGACATGAAGGAATATCGACTCGGCGAGTCGGCTAAGTTGGAATCCTTGTTGGTCTCTTGCAGCCAATTTGATTGATACATTGCATGCAGAAGTACACCCGTCCATTGCAGGCAAAAGGGTTACACTTTGACGATTGAGAACACCATAACAAATACTAAAGGGACTAATTTTAAAATAATCTAAGAATTGAGGAACCTAATAGCACTTTTCATCATTTAAGGATCTAATTTCAAAATATGATTTAAGGGGCTAATGTAGTGATTATTCAAGGGGGGACAAAACCTGTTAGGCCTTATATGGCTCCGCCCCTAGAAGGGACTAATTTTTTTTGTGACCTAGTACTGGGACTAATAGCAAACTTAAATGGTTTGAAGCACTAATTTCAAAATGTTAAAAATTGAAGGAACGAATATCCAAAGCCTTGAGAAAGGGGGGATAAAATAAATTAGCCGATATACTGTTTTCGGTGGTAAATATGCAAATAAGAAAGTTTGGGGTATATATGGGTAAAACCAACAATCGCAGAGCAACACTTTTCGTAAATTAGAATCTAACAGGGTGTTAAGAGATACGGATTCCGTATGGGAAAAACCAACAGCAGCAGAAAAACACTTTTCGTAAATTAGAATCTTACAGGGTGTTTAGAGATAGGGATTCCTATACCTAAGCAGAACTATTTAGGGCACTCCGTCTTGATCCATCGTCATCCCCTTCCACTGTTTTCCGGCGATCTCCGGCCGAGATCGCCGCAAGCCTCGAACATCGACGGTGACAGTCGGTGAGGACCGGCGAACCACCGGCGACGTGTTTTCAGGTAAAATTTCTTTTTGAATTTTTTTTTTGGGTCTTTCAAAAGGATGTATAAGTTTTTCTGTTAGTTTGATTGATTCATTCATCTGCTGGTTCGTCTATTTTTGAGTCTTCGATTATTCTGTGCGCGCGTCAAATTTTGTAATTTTGAAGGTTTAGTAGTGAATTGGTTCAAAATCGATAAAAATCGTTGACTAATTTTTTTAATAGAATTTAAAGTTATGAATGAAGCCTTTAAGAGAAGTTGTTTGTACGGGAAGAGGAAAAATCTTTTTTTTTTGTTATTTGGTTTGCTTAGAAACTTAGTGAAAAACTTAGGCCCTGTTTGGATTGAGGGTAATGGGGGTGAGGGGAAGGGAGGGTAACTTTTAACCTTGTTTGGGAAGTAAATATAGCAAGTTAATAGGGGTGAGGTGAGGTGAAAGGAGGTGAGAAAATACCATGATTTCTTCCCCCCCAATTTGGGGTGTAATGGGGGTGAAGGTAAAGAGGGGGAATACAACAAATGTAGAGAGACATATTTACCCCTAGCTAAGATCAAAATCCAACGGCTAAAATTTTAGAAACAAATGTGAGAGTATTTATGTAAGGATATTTATGTCAAGTTATATACATTCCCTTCCCTTCCCTTCCCATTATTACACTTTCCAAACGGGGTGAAATAACTTTCCCTTGATTCACCTTACTAGTTTCCCAAACAAGTTGTAGAAATTCCCTTCCCTTCCCTTAACTTAACTTCCCCTAGGTTTCCCTAACTTCCCTTCACCCCCTCCAAATCCAAACAAGCCCTTAATGAAACAATGAAAGAGATGTATATTTTGGTAGAAAACTCTATAGATAAAGTTATAATTTTGGTGGGGACTTTTTTCAGTATGAAAGTAGACAATGTGATACTGTTGAATTTGCTTCATAGACGTCCACGAATGGGCATAACATTTGTGGGAAAACTTTCAACAGACCCAAACATCCGAGTATAGAGGATAACTGGCTCAAATGTTTATTAACTGATTTATGTAAGTTGCTTTTAGCAGAATCAAATGTGAACCGCGGTTTGTTCTAATAGTTCTTTCTCTATTGCACGTTCTGGAAAACAAATCTGAGTAAATCTGGCAACTATTTGCCAGTGCAGGTTCTAGTTTTGACGTACATATACACATGCATAGATGATGTTTATCTATACATATGTAGACGTGTACACATACCCATCTATATCTCTGTTTGTCTCTGTAAACACATGCAAAAATAAAACATAGTCATAATGATTCCTATATACCAATTCCATTGTGGTATGTGCATGTCTCTGTAGGTAATGACGGACTTGCCTGAGAGAGCTGTAGCTTCAAAATTTCCTGCAGGGCTCGCTACTGATTCGGTGGAGAGGGATACAATAGTTGCTACTTCAGAACAAAAGGCTTGTCGCACTGGAAAATCTTCCTTGTGGTCAAGTTTATTTTCTTCCAATTTTTCCGTCCTTGAGTCGCATAGCAGCCTAGATTCTAGTGGAAACAAAATAAATAAGTCAAGAAACAATGGTTGGAGGACAGCTGTAAGGAGGATTTTGACGAGGAGTGCAATGAGGAGGCTTCAAGAGCGTTTACTAGGTACATGCAAGGCTGATGTTTCAAGATCAGCTAGTGAAATATGGCTTCTAGGTGCATGCTACAAGTCTTCGCCAGATGAACCAGCCGCTGGTGTTAATCCTGAAAATGATCTGACCGCTTTTTTGGAAGATTTCTCATCAAGAATTTGGATGACATACAGAAAAGGTTGGTTATTTGTTAGAGGGACCAAATATATCTTTGTCAATTGGATTTTGAGAACTACTTGCAACCTGTAGAATGAAAAGTTTTTTTTACCAGAGCTTCTTTCACAGGTTTTGATGCCATTGGTGATTCAAGGTTCACTAGTGATGTTGGCTGGGGGTGCATGATCAGAAGCAGTCAGATGCTAGTTGCCCAAGTATAAATATATGCAATTGGAAAATCATAGTTGCCAGCAAATTTGCATTGTTATTTATCAAATATCAATATCTGATTGGTGAATGGTTAAATTCGCAGGCACTTCTTTGCCATCGTCTTGGGAGATCTTGGAGGAAGCCTTTACAGAAGGTAAGATTGGTTGATGTCGAATCCATTATACAGACTCTCATAGAAGGTGATGACGCTATTTAAATTTTCAATGTAGGGTTGCTCATGATGGTCCTCTGTTGATTATGCAGCCATATGATCCAGATTATATTCATATATTACATCTCTTTGGTGATTCAGAAGCATGTGCTTTTTCCATACACAATTTGCTTCAGGCAGGGAGAGGTTATGGCTTGGCAGCAGGGGCATGGTTGGGTCCATATGCGATGTGTCGCACATGGGAGACTCTTGCACGTATAAGGAGAGAGCAAGCCGAAGGAAAAGAAACCTTGACAATGGCTGTATATATTGTTTCAGGTGATGAAGATGGAGAACGGGGTGGTGCACCAGTCGTTTGCATTGATGTTGCTTCCAACCTTTGTTCTGATTTTATTAATGGTGAAGTTGCTTGGGCACCAATTCTTTTGTTGGTTCCACTGGTTCTTGGACTAGAAAAAGTCAATCCTAGGTAAATTTGAAATATATCATTCTCTTTCTTCTTTTTTTCTGAATGGACATTTGAGCTATTGAGTTTTGTGTGAATTTTCTGAATATCACGTGGTAGGAAGATGATATGATGGTAATGAATAGTTGCATTTTCTTTTCTTTCTTTTCTTTTTTGGTTTTTGTTTTGCAAGTAGAACTTTTGCTATGCAATGAAGGGATGTTAATTGTCATCAATGTTTTTATATTATTATGAGTTTGCATTTTCTTTGGCCAGTGAGTCTAATTCTATTGTATTGTGCGCGTGTTTTGGTTTCTCTGCCAGTGAAGAGGCTGTCCACATCAGAGTTTTAACTTATTCTATTGTTAACCTTTTACTGCCTCTTATTCTATTGTTAACCTTTTACTGCCTCTTTCCTTATCCAGTTCCACCTTGCACTTTCCTATAAATGTGTTTTGGCATTCTACTCCTTGCGATATTATATTTGAAAAACATTTAGCTTTCCAATTTTATATATGAGCATAATCTACTGTTATCTATTAAGTTTTTGATGGATAGATGAATCAACCAGTTGGATGGATGGAGCAAGGGAAGCTACCCTCACAGACTAACTATTTCAGTTCATCAGAACTCCTAGTCACTTTGAATACCTTTGTTTAGATGGATATCATGATACATGAAGCATTTTCTGCTACCAAATGATTAGTTACTTGACTATATAGTAATTTATGGTCATTTTATGTAAACTTTAATGATTTATCCTGTGACAAACACAAACAAGAATCTAGGAAATACAGTGGTTTTTAAGGTATGGCTCGTACTAAGATGGTAACGGGCCAACGGCAATATTTCTTCATAAAACAATTATGGAATTCAAGTCAAGTGCACAGCTTAATTACCTAGTTATTTGATTGAGGTACTTTTAATTGGAGGTATGTCAGCAGGTTTTCTGACTTTGGTGGCAGTTTCATGGTTCCTTATAAGTGGCTTCAGAAGCCTGACCTTGGACATTGGCTTTATAAAAATGATGGTTCAAAAGGCGACAAACATTATAGCCTGTGGAGCGTCAAGACTTCCAAGTTTCTCAATTGTGTGCTACTTTAAGTAGAGTATTATAACAATGGTATCAATGGCGGGCAGAATTTCTTTATGTAATCTCACAAGATAGCTTTTGGGTAATAAACAAGTATTTCATGCTTGACATTGAAAATGTTACCAAAGAACATGTTGGAAAGAGATCATTCCTTGTGTTCTCCTTAATCTGATGAAATATAATCTACACCAAAGAAGATGCTGCAAGAGCGGGTTTAATCCTAATTTGGGCAGTAATACTACAATATTATTGAGTTTCTTTGTTCGCTCTCAAACCCATGTAGCAACAAGATATTGAAGACTTTTCAAACCGAAGATTGTAACTGATCTTCTTCTTCACTTATTATTACACCTGCTTTACCCGTTTCCCAAATGTAGTCATTGACCATTAGTTCCTTGTCGGTTACATCATAGGATTCTCTTCGACACATGTAGTTATTTGGATGCTACTGTTATAATTTGGAAATATGTTTGAAAACTTTTGTTCCTCATCAATTATTGGCTTTCCAAATATACACCTACTTTTGTGTTAAGGAAAGTTGTCTATCCAAGGAAGGAAATATGGACAAATGGGACTAATTGGTTCTAATTAACTCTCTTGCCCAACGACTTGCATATGTATGCACTGTGTGGAGGGAGAGGAAATAGCTTTAGGGATGGATATTATGTATCTCTAACTGATTTGTTGGCACTAAAAGTAAATTCATTTCTTCTTTGTCTTGAATCAAGGTTTGTCTGTTATGATGCCACCTTTTACACAAATCTCTATGCATTTTAGAGCCTACAAATTATTTATCTTCTAAATATCTATGGGAATGCCTGCATGACGGGGCATGCGCTTATTTTACGCTTTCCATGTTTCGATCGTTCTTATATACTTGTCTTTCTTATACGGTACTTATTATACCTTATATACCAATAAATCTCCATTTTTATATTTTCAGAAATTATCACATGTTTCAAGTTGTGCAATGTATGAAAAGTACTTTTATGTATTTTTATTTAAAGTTCTTAGTTGGTATGTGATGTCTTAAATGTGTATATATACATATATTTTACTTATCAGGTATATCCCGTTGCTGCGAGATACATTTACATTTCCACAGAGCTTAGGTATCTTGGGTGGAAAACCAGGGGCCTCAACATACCTTGTAGGCGTTCAAGATGATAAAGCACTGTACCTTGATCCTCATGAAGTGCAGCCAGTAAGTTAAATGTTGTCTTCAATGTGAACCATTTAACGTTGTCCATTTTTGCTGCATTCTATTATAGTAGTTTTAGAAATTCTTTAGCTTTTTGTGTTTATCGAGTAACATGACATAGTAAAGATAACTTATATATGCTGTATATTTTATTGTCTTGCAAAATTTTCTTGATTATCAATTTAAGTACTTCAAGTCTGTCCAAAATGAAAAGCTTCCATTTTCATCTCATATGCTTACTAAAAAAACGCCATTATCCCATTTCTTTGCTAAAGTTAGTCATCATACTTCCCTTTCTTGGATAAAGATTGAATTCACACTGAAACATATTCTTCATGTTGGAGTTAACATGCCCAGTGCTTCTGTGCAATCAAGAAGATGGTTTGTGTTATGATTTAAGGTATTTTATTTGGGTGCCATATGTTGCCCATCATTATCTGTCCAAAATTGTAGTTTGGTGTTTGCCTCTTGATCATTGCAACAGTTAAATCCTCTTGATTAGACTTTATTTTCTGTAGATTTGTGTGTGTGTGAGGTGACCCAAAAAAAAAAAAAAAGAAAGAGAGAACCTACGCAAATGAGTTAAGCCTGCACACCCTTGAATACTGACTTTTACCGCTTACTATCTCTTCCATAGGATTGATTCTGATTCAAGTTCACTTGTAGAACTGCAATGATCTTATCTGCATTCTAAAACCCAGTCCTAGACGTCCATATTTCTCTTTTCATGGTACACTTTTGAGTCGCCATTCGTTAACTTGTCTGTCCTGCAGAAAATCCTAAATGATGCACCAAATTTCACTTGAATTTTCCATAGCTTTGTTTTCCACTCTTGGGAGACTAGGATCTCAACTCTTATTTCTTGTCATTATATGCAAGAACTATAAGTCACATGCGGACAGACCCACATACAGGAAATTATTTTTGGTTTACAATTATGCTGCGTTTCATCTTCATTATTATTATTATTATTTTACTTCTTTAAATTACTCGTAAGTTCACCTTTTCTCCCTCTTGAGAGATGCATCGGTTACTATCTATTTCCCGCTAGTTTCCTGCATGTAGGAAGACAAAAGTATCTTTTTGCGAGTAATATTTTTAGGAGCTTTACTGTGTATCAGCTGTGAGCATAAGATGTCACACCTATACAGGTAGTTGAAATAAAAAGCGATAATTTGGAGGCTGATGTTTCTTCGTACCACTGCAGGTATGTTGTGCTCTCCTGTAAATTTACTGGAGGCGTTTAGGTGTTCTGTTCTGCAATATAGTAACTTTTTTGCACTTACTATCATTTTTCTTTTTCTTTTTGTAGCACTGTTCGCAACCTGCCCCTTGACCAGATAGACCCATCTTTGGCCATTGGTTTCTATTGCCGAGATGAAGGTAGTGTATGTTGTTTGTAACGTCATTGAATTTAAGATAGGGTAAATTTAGTAAAGCTGCCATGAACTTTGGAGTTCTGCATAAATTACCATAAAAAATTTTGCTATCAAAAACTGCCATGAACATTTTTCACTAGACTATATTTCTTCACAGCAGTCAGGATAAGTGTCATGTGCTTTGCCCGTGACATATTTTGGACAAATTTTCCCTTGTCTACTTTTTATATCTTCTGTATCATCCTTATAAACTTTGTAGGTTGATAAATCTAAATAAGGATAGTTTAGACCTTTTTCAGCAAAGATGTTAACACCATTAGCAACAACTTCCAATAGTTTGTGTATTCTCTTTAGTTTTGTACATTCATGGTAGCTGGAAGTTTGGGGTTTTTGTATATATACCCCTTAATCATACGTATTTACAAAACTACCCTCCCAAAAAATCTCATTGTTTGCAAAATTACCCCCAAATCATCATTTTTGGAAAAAAGTTCCCCCCCAACTCAACGAACTGGTCAACTTTCATAGGCTAATATGCAACCGCAGCGTTAAAATTTCAACCAAAGTGAATTTTTTACTCATCAACCAAAGTGAATTTTTTACTCACCATATTCAACAAAGTTGATCAAATATTCAAAACGTGGTTTTTTATGCATGCGGCCTGGGAGCGCTTAATGATTAATCGGTTTATGCGGCGATTAATCGAATTGATGCTTAGCCTGAAATTCCCTTCCTACTTCCTAGTGCATAATATGATGGGATCACAGGAGGATTCGGGTGCAAAAGCCTCGGAATCCTAGACCCGGGCTCGGTGAAGGGATGGGTAGCTAGCCCGAGCAGGTAGCTGTAGAATTATGCGCTTTTGAATTTCTTAATATATATTTATTATTCATCTTATGGTAAAATTTATAAAATTTATGAAAATAGAAAACATACTTAGGAAAAAACCAACAAAAATGCAACTTAACAGTTAGTAACTAGTTAAGTACTGAAAAGTTCAACCCATACATCAAAGTAACTAGATACCAATAAAAATAGTTAAATTAAACACTTAAACTAAAATTAAAAGTTCATAAACTAAGAATAAATCATCTAGTCATCCTCTTCATCCTCATAACGAATGTTATCATCCAACTCTTCTTCGGAAGGAGCCTCAAAATCATCATTGTCATCCTTCTCACCTAAATCCTAAACTAATTTTTTAAAGGTTTTCCCAGAAAGTCATGAACAAAAGTGTGACTTATGTTCCGCCGGCACCATATAGATGTTGATCACATTGGTAGCTCATATTAAAATAAGGATAAATTTCATAACAGCCTTGGGTTGTTTCTCATGAAACCCCCCCTTAACATAGTTTGTATCACCGAATATAAAAATTTGGGGGTGTTTCTCACGATGACTCCTACTGGTGACGATAGTCTATGTCCTACCATAAATATTGGCACAATCATAGCTCATATTAAAATAAGAGTAAATTTCATAAAGCTCGCCAAAGCTTTAGGGTGTTTCGCACGAGACCCCCTGAACTTTATTTGTTCCACTAAACACCCAAAATATTGGCGGTGTTTTCCATGGTGACACCCGCCAGCGACAGCGGTTTATGCCCTATTATATATGTTGACCACGATCGTAGCTTATATTTAAATAAATATTGTGTATATCAGGAAACAAGATCATATAAAATTAGCTATGTAGTAAAATAAGTAGGACGTTATAGATGTGTTTCATGATCTATATATACCAAGTCTAATATTTTTTAAGAAAATTATATTAAAGACAGCCATTATAAATATGTCTTCATCCGCGTACCAGAAATAGAAGAACCACTACCATTCGAAAAATAATGAATGATCGTGATTTAAGTTGACAACCATCCAAATACTAAATGTAAATATGAAAGGAGTTAAATTCATATTATCATTGTTTCCTACCAAATGAGATTTTCTCTCAAAGAGAGGGAGTTTATCAACTGAATCTTCTACAAATAATCAATGTCATATGACCCTACAAAGACATCCTGAGAAAAGTTACATTAGTTTGAGGATACAAAAAGGAAAAGGGAAGAATTGGATACATCTGAATAACAACTACACTTCTATTTGTTCTACTGAATCCCCCTTTTCTTGAGGAGAACTTTGATTGCGTAGAAACAGAGTGCTAATATTGTTCTCATCTTTTCTAGAATAAGTGATTCCCTCTGGAGTATAATATCTTATCCACCTTCATAACTCCTAGTGATACGAAAAATCCATTTTAACATTTTTTCAGAAAAAAGACCTTAATCTATCAATTTATGTTGTGCTTATATTTAAGAATTTGGATTCTCTCTATTCCATTTAACTTTGATAAAAAAAACTTAGACATTCGAAGAAAGATTCATTCTGCAGTAGGAATCCAATTTGCTCATTATAAAATTATACTTAACTACATTTGGCAAAAATCTGTATTTTAATTCAAGATATATGTCAATGCTAAAGGATCCAGTTTGGAATAAGAACTGATGCGAGACAAACACAAACATAAAAGAAAAACTCAAGACAAGGAAGAAAAACACAACACGGATCTAATTAGAAGATAATAATTCATATATAGAAGTTATATATTGTATTAAGAAAAGAAACTAACAACCATCCATGCATACATAAAAGCTAAGCAAACGTAAACAAAGGCACAAACTAAGTACTAATTATAACCAAAGTAGCAAACTAAAACAAGGGGGAACCTAACTAAACCTAATGAAAGAAAAGAACAATCATCATCATAAGGAAACGTCAACACCCAGCGTCACCAATAAATTGAAGAACCGCCATCACCAAGCTCCCTGAGAATATCTCTCAATCCTTATCTATGTTACCCGGGTACTTCTATAATGAAGCCGTACCCGTACCGGACACGTACCCGACACTTCCCCATACCGAAACTTCATGGACACTTCTTGAATTTATGCATGCATTTATTACAACATGTACTCAATTATACAATATATGTGTAAATTTAAAACACTTGTCAAAGACTTCTTGGAAGTAGAGCTTACACTTCACATCCGTCTTTTCAAACTAATGAGATATGGGTCGAGTTCGTTTCAGTCCATACCCAAGATCACAGCTATATAGTTAATGGGTCATTTAGATGTCTAGTAAAAAAATGAGTAGTTTACAATTCACGATAATCAATATGATAAAAGAAACTCAAGAATGTGATCGGAATTTTAATTCTAATGAAACATGAAGCGGGAAAAAATTATCTCATGTACATTATTAATTCAATATATATGTAGTCGTGTCCTCGTACCCTACATTTTATAGTTTTGCTGTGTCCCCTACTCGTATCCGCACCCGTACCAGTACCCGTGCCCGTTTCCATGCAACTTAGATCCTTATCCTTCTTGTTCTCCTTTTCCTCTTCATCCTCCTCTTCTTCATACTCCTCTTCATTCTCGTCTCTACAGTCTACATTATTGTAATAACCATCATTCATATCTTTGAGCTGATCCGCTACTCGAAATGAAATGCTCTCATCAAACTCAAAATTGTCTCTCTTATTCGTCTAAGATGTTCTTGTGGTTGGCTATGTCGTTGATCACACTGTAGTTAGAGTGGTATGCATCGTCTCGCTCACAGATGAGACGGTGTGGTCAAATACTCCTCTATGACACACAAAAAACGAACCTCCGGCCAACTTGAAGCCTCGTTGTGTTCGGATCCCCGTGAGGTACTCGTTTATTATTTCATTATCTTCACATTGTTGAAGATGTTCTTCTTTCCAATCTGTGTCATTGTAGTTTCCTTTCTTTCGCATCTACACGTTGCTTCTCTTCGGTTATGGCCTTGTTGTTTGAGCATGAGTATGATATGTTGGTTTGGGAGGAGTTTGAGAAGAATAAGAAAAGAAATGAGTTGAGAATATGATGGGAGAGTTGGCCCTATTTATAAGAGCTTATTGATGTAATTAGATTGAAGGGGAGAGACTCTATGTAACCTACAAGGCACCCCATTATTTTCATAATTACTTGCACGAGAAAATTTAAAAGAATTTGCGGGTTTCAAAAGAATTTGCGGGTTTCTCGTGCTAAAATTTTCATGAGCAATTATGACAAAAGCAAATCTCTTTCCTCATATATCTTGCCTATGGAGTCAATTCATTTCACTTGTTTGTGGTAGAAAATTGTGGGATTGGAAGAATCATTTCTCTTTTACTAGTGGAACTCTAATTTTATTAATTAATATGACGTCGTAAAAGATCTCCACTTTTTCATTCTCCTTCTCTACAACATTGTCCACCTTCCAATGCAATACTTTTGAATCATCATTAGCCAAAAGGATGTAATTCAAAAAAGCATGCCTTGAATTGACCTTTGATGGCGACAAGATGGTTTGTTGGAGATAGAAGCTTTGATTGGTTTGAGATCTAGTAAGGATCGTCGAGGACTTTGTAGGGAGACTGTCGGTGAGTTTCTGCGACGACGAGAGAGATACAGGACAATAGATAGAGGAAGCTTCTTCAGAAGGTGAACAAGGAAGATTTGTCAGAGGGAATCATTGGTGAAAGTGAGAGAGATAGCCGCAGGGGGGGGGGGGGTCAATTTCAAATACTGGATTAGGGTTTCTTTTCACTTATAAGTCAAGGGGGGTTTGGGGTAAACGGGTTTTGACCCATATTTAATGAGTTAAAAAACGCCCGCATAAAAAAAATCTATGCGGACGCTTATTGAAAAACACCTGATTATGTGGATAAACCACATAATTGGGCACTTTTGCCAAATCTAAGCGGTAATACCGGTTCCACTTAAGCAGACACATAATATGCTTTTTAAAACGTTGAAGTTGATGATTTGTTGATTTGGAGTGTTTTTTTCCTCCTTCCAAAGTTGATTTGAGGGATAGTTTTGCTATTGCTAAGATTCAGGGGGTAGTTTGCAAATATCCATCAATTAAGGGGTATGCATATTGCATAATGTTAATGTTAGTATAACCACCCAAAGTCATGGTAGTTTTATAAAATTTATCCTTTAACATCCTATCATGTCTAGTATGGTATCATTTAGTTTTATGCTGACTCAAGTTTCTTCAATATGGTGTTTAGATGATTTCAAAGATTTCTGTTTGCGCGCTTCTGAGCTCGGTGAGAGATCCAACGGAGCACCATTATTCACTGTCACTCAGTCTCTTAATCCCACAAGACAAGCCCATGACCCTGATACTGCATTAGACAGATTTGATGAACCATTCAATGTTGGAAACTCAAGTGATGGTGATGGCCATGGAGGTGAAGATGATTGGCAACTTCTGTGATATAACAGTTAGTGTGGTTTCAATATTCAACCATATTCGTGTTGCCTGCGGAAACTGATTTGTCCTGGATTTTATTTATTTTTTCGGTTATTCTTTGTACTTTATAGTGTGTCTTATGTATCAGTAGTGAATGTAAAAAGGAGAAAGGTGATTACACCTTACGTAGTTCTGTAAACGGAAATCTACAAATTAATATGTGGGAGGATTGGAATGTGTTGAGTTTCCATTCTGCAAGCTCACATTCTTGCATATTTGACAGTTTTGAGAGAAAATGGGGCAGAAAGTTAAAAGGAGAATTTTCCTCTGAATTTTGAAGTTCTGAAATTTGCGTACTGTGCTCCTGTGTTGAAGCAACTACGATTTCAATTTATATAATTCTATGGATGTGAGGGAAATAACACAACTGCAGTTGCTGTAATTACAAAACTTCATAATTTTTCATTCAGTTTGAACTTCATAATTTGGCAACTACGTTTTGTACTTGCAGATGTTTGTTTCTGAGTATCAATATTTTTTGGACTTCCGGTAGGCATTGGTTTGCTATTTGAGTTGCAATGTATAAACCTTTACTGCTCACAATATTGTAATTGTGATCCATGCAGAGTAACCAGATGTCTTTTTCGCAAACGTCCGTTGAAATTGCATTTATTAGTCATGTTGGGACTTTTAACTAAAAGTCGGAAATGATAGTCTTTGGCTACATATGGATTGGACACCTGCAAGTTACGAAAAAGTTTTCGCACGTCGAAATATGCGAGAAATCACCAATTTAAAAGAACATATATTTCTGCATCATCCTCACAAATTGCCTCCTCAGGGTAAAAAGAGAACTCAAACTTGGAAAAAAATACATCAAAATTTTTATGATTAAGCCTCAAAAATAGATCTAACATTACCAGAAGATCCATATGAAGATATGACAGGTCACAAAAATTCACAATCAGCTCAAGTTATTTTGCCCCACATCATGCCTAAATGTGATCATTCACTGCCTAATCTTGAAACCTTCCATCATCATGAGATCACCTGGGGACACTGGGCTGTTTTGCTATCGATAATGGAACTCATGCTTCCTCCTTTGAAAGCGGGAAAAAAATTTGATATGGGTTTCGACTTCCGATCAAAATTGAATCACCCTGTATTAATATTATACATGATACACTCATACAGACCTGATGAAAAATAACCTTGTGTAGAAAATCATCACTGCTTTGGTCTTAAGTTCCAAATATATGTCTGTGGACAGGAGCACCAAATGTTTTTCGAACTTCCTCCCATGATTTCTCTACTACAAAAAGAGAAGAATCTGAAAGGTGGCTCAAAAATAAAACCTGACTTCCAAACGCAAAGAAATCAAATTTCTTGTTCTTCGTTTGTTCAAGTTCTTCAATGATACTCTTTCTTTTTTCTTTTGCCTTTGCCTTCTTGGAAGAATTATACTTCTCCAAAGATGGATTGCGGCCATTTGGCAACTCAGAATAGTCATCTTGACCAACAGGCATCCCAAAGTCGATCAGACACATAGCCCTGCACTCATGTAGGGGGAAATTCATACATTGATTGAATAAGACATGCTTATTTAATAGTAGGCAATTCTAGCAGAAGAAATAAATTAGGGCCGATAAGAATCTTTTATAACATTGGGAAAAAACAGCCAAGTTGGTACAAAACAAGCTACCAGGCTAACAGCATAACGTATGTAGAGAACATGACACGTGTATCAGCACAGATTTTAAAGTCAGTGATTGCACTGGCATGGTATTCTGAATGCACTACAATATTGGAGATTGGAGTGATAATATTCTAATTGCACTGACAGTCCGATACAATATTCCGATTGCACGTGTCACTGTTCTCCTTCATTCCCTCTATGTCAACTCTTTTCCATCCACTGAAAACAATTGGGAATTATGACTTCTAAATATGAAGTAGGGCAATTGTAAGGCATAAGTTTGATGTTTATAGCTTGCTGCAGTGAAGAAGGGGCCTACTTTGGGCCCATAGCATGTTAATTGAATGACACCTGAACTACTCCGTTACTGTAAGTACAGAAGGCATGGAAAGTGTTGGAACCTATTAAGTGAGCCATCAAAGATTATTTCCCTTAGATTATGCAATTTTAGAAAGACTTTGAAAATTAAAACATATGCGCAGGGTGTCAAGGTAATCAAAGCAATTAAGCAGAAAATGTATATACTATGCAATGACCGCATATTAAAGTTGTAGAAATTAGTAAATTAGAGGCAGGTTGGATAGAAGGAATTTCCTCATACTGTTCAAAGCCTCCATTTTCACATATCCAATGATTTCCCTGCATGGTTGCACCTCTCAACTAATTCCAATGTCTAAAGCATACGAAGTTGGAAAACTATGCAGTTAGAAACCTCTTCCCTAGGAACCAAGCAGTCAAAAAATTAGTGGTTCTTCAACAATGGAAGAAACTGTAGAACTAGAACCATCTGTGAAAAGTGCCTAAATCACTTTATGCATGTGCATTTATGTTTTCAGCATGAAAGAATATAACTGCCTTCCACTAGGCCAAAACTCGAAGTTGTATGAGAATTATAATTTTATATCCTAACAAGCCCTTGCAAGTTGAGAGCCCAATCATGGATCTAAACCTGGACTATTTTACATGGCAGTGCATTTTTTTAGATATGTTTTAAATGCGTAACTGGTAAGAGTTGAACCTAGGTTGCTCTGGTACCATGCCAAAGGTTTCTTCCACTACACCAAAACACAAGAGTTGTGAGGATTTTGGGTCATAATTTTATATTCTAACAATAACAAATTATTAAATTGTAAAGAACATATAATGAGATGGATAAATTACATTTTGGAGATTTAATTGTGCAGAACAGAACGAATTTCCTTCTTCCAGTACCTAATAACACATTCTATTAGTATGAAATGAGGCTATACCTTGCACTGTAAATGATCGCCGAAGTTGAATTAATAGAAGGCGGAAAGGAAAGCCCAATGGTTTCTCCTGGAAATTCTTGAAATCTTCTTGGCAGATGACGGGTTTGGTTCCTTGACCATTTATCCAATTGTTTTGCTTCCACATCAAACACATGAACCTGATTTGCAGATGTGGTGATCACAAGCACATTGCTGTTCTTCGGAGGAAAACCTCCAGCAGTAACAGAAGCACCACTCAATCTTGATATAAACCAATGTTGTCTACCCAAAAAAAAAGGCCATGTTATATAAAATTTGGAAGAAACCAACAGATAACCCAAACATATAATAGATTATTAAATATGCCGTGCATATTAACGATAAATTCTCCAGTATTTACTAAATGGGTTTGGAATTTGATCTGAATGATTATCTAATAGTTTGATAATTATTCATCAATTATCCAACTTCAAGCCTAGAGAACACTTATAGAAATCAAATAATTTTTAGTATTAGACTATTAGGATATTAAAAGAATCAAACATGGGCATTTACATATTAGATTCGTTTTATATCAAAATATTCATCAAAAAATTGATCGCTTATATAACTTGAGTTATTACACACAATATCATGCTTTGACCCTCCTTATATATTTTTTAAAGTTCAGGTTCTATGCTAATTTTGAGAGATTTAAAGAGTCTCAAAATCTATGCTAATTCTGTGCTACCTGTATATCTCTAGATTAAACACATAAATGTCCCCAAAACAGTTAACAGCAGCCAGCCATTGCCCATTGGAGCTAGTAAACATTCTTGTGATGGGAGGTTCTCTAGATGCATCATTCATCTTCTCCTCCTTCCTTTGGGGTATAAAAGTATGCACCACTTCAGACTTCTTCAAGTCCACGACCTAATGAAAGGGCACAAAGATACAGACATATAAGATTAGGCCAAAAAAAAGCAACGAAATTATGATGCACTCTCAAGAAATTATGTGGGCTATAGACAGGAAACAATTATATGATGTCTTCACAGACATACAATGTAGCAAACTAAAGACTTGCAGTCGAATATCAAGAAAACGTAATGTATGATACGTGATAACTATCAAGCAGCATCAACAATTTATAGTATGTCTTCCCCACATCTGTACTGGACGAATTCCTGGTGTATGCTGTTCGCAAGATGCATGTTGATCATACTAGACAAAGATGGTAACCAGAGTACAAACGTGGAGATAAGCTTCAAAGGTACGAGAAAAGACAGAAGTAGAATTCCCATCTAACCATCCATAGCCATTATTTTTATCGTATGATCATTCAACAGATGGTGATTACGAAAGATAATGTTTCATAGAATTAAAGCCTGGTAGTTAAAGTGGAGAAGAGATTCTAGTGTGCTATGTAAATGGCGAAGAGGACATCAAAAAGTTGCAAAAAGAAAAAAAGAAATCATAAAAAATAACTGCCCCCAGCTGTAGACAGAATATTGATCAACAGCAAGTAACATCTCCAGAAAAAGTGTAACCAGAATGACAATGACCAGACAGATGGGTGATAGTACAGTAAATGATAGTATATGCAGTGAGTTTACTTGTAAGAAGTTAGAAGTTACCAAGCAGCTACACTTAAAATTCTTGTTTGGACGGGTTGAAATAGGCTTAAAAGAGAAAGTTGTGTTAGAAGAGTGAGATAATTAAAGTTGAAGGAGCAGCTGGAATTCGGAGTAAAGCCAAAATTAATTGGAGAAAGAAAAAGAAGCTGTAAAGTGATATATTAGAAGAGGTAGTCTTTGATAGATATGATGGAAGAAAAGATCATACTGAAACTAGTTCACAGTCCTAGATAAAGACTCCATTTTGCTGTTGTCGTTACTGCTGATGTTAACAGAACCAAGAATGAGGAGGTACCTGACTTATGTTCAGTGGCAAAGCCAGGACTTCTAGTTTTTTTTTTTTTTTTGTTGGTGTGGGGGGGGGGGGGGGGGTAGTACAACTAATATATTATACACCAATCTAAAAAATAAGTATAGCAATATATAATAACCTTTCATTTATGTAAATTTGTTAAAGAACCCGAAATAGAAGTAAAGAAAAAAGAAGGCTCAATCACTTAATCTTTTCCATCCACAGGTCCATAGCTTAGCCAGTTAATTGTTCTCAATCATAGACCTACGTTTCTTTTCTCTCTTTTTTCCCCTTTTTTTTTGAAAATTTGTCCCTCCAATAAAGAGTAGAATTAGCAATTAGAGGATTAACTTGAAAAAATATGAGAATTGGTGAACTTAATACCAATTTCAATAATTTGAGAATTTTCAAAATAAATTGAGAATTCGAGGACATAAGGGAAATTTCAATGATTTAAGGGATTAGTTTCAAATATGAAAGCTTAATTGTAGAAGTACTTGAATATTTTAAAAAATCATTTCATATATCTATTTCTTAATGTAAAACTTTTTGACATTGCAAGAACCTCATTTAGCAAGTCCATTATGATTTTTCTCAAAAAAAAAAGTTTCATTATGAAATTATAAAACCACATGAAAATATAAAATTGAATTCAAATTTCTACTATTAAATGCAAAAGTAGATGGAAATTGAAACCTCATTTTCCCATTATACTTGAAATGTAAAGAAAACTACATGAAAAGGTGATGCATACACATACAGGGTGTTTTTTCCCCTTCCAAATTGGTCCCCTAAATCTTTTGAGAGATTTAAAATTAGTTACTCTACTTAGAAAGTGGTTGAAATTGAGTGAATATTCTATCAATTTTTTATAGTTTTGGGTGTAATACAAACTAGATCCATATCCATTCCAATCCAACTCCCCAAAAAAACCACTGGAGTACAAGTTGGGACATATTATATTAGACTTAAAACTATTGATATTGGTGAATTTTAATGTTGATTTTGGTTGATTTGGTAATGACTCATATCTGATTAATTGCTGCCCAGTCATGGTTAACAATTTGAATGGTAAATATAACAAAGGGTAATTTTATACACTTCAAAGATTTGAGGGATTACTTTCAAATATGAAAGATTTGGAGGATTAAGTTCAAATATGAAAGATTTGGGCGATTAATTTCAAATGCTAGAGCTTTGGAAACTAATTTGAAATATGAAAGATTTGAGGGACTAACAAGAAAACCCCTCACATAGTCATATACCTACCTCACGTTGTCAAATGGCGGGGGGCCACGGCCACCCCCCGGCCCCCTGGATCCGTCATTGCTTAAGGTCCAACCAGAGATCAAGCTCACACAAGCTCTGGAGTCAGATTAATAACCAGGTGTCTAAGCTCTTCTAATTACTCCAGCTGTCTTGGCCATGTTTAATAAATAATACCCCCTAATACAATTTGGAGGACTCTAACAAGGTAAACAACACAAGGACAAATGTTTTATTTGTGCAACAAAGCCACCAAAAGATTACAGTGGTTTAAAGCAATACATATTTAATCTACATAAATTTATGTAATAAAAGAAGAATGGAAGAAACTCACATGTATCTTTCTATCATGGCCAGCTAGCATCAGGTGAGAAGAATCACTGCTGAAGACCATGCAGTGCGCAAATTGCAACGCCCGAGGTAGTTGTAACTTACTGAGAGACCAATTGCTATTTCCTCCTTTTTGCCGTAACTCAAGGAGGCAGGGTCTCACATTGTCAGAATACGCAATAAACATTCCATTGTTAGATACAGCACTGGAGATGATTTTTCGACACTCCTTGGTTTTAATACGAGCCAGATTTTTTGTTTTTGGTATATTTGGAGATGAGTGATGATCTAAGCTCACAAGAATCACATCCAACTGTCCTATCTGCTGAGCAAACATCAAATGCCCATCTACGGCAGTATTGTTGACCAACTGCATAGATACTCGCTGAGGTGCAGGGCAAATGTCATGAGGATCAAACTGGGTAAACTCTTTTGCAGGGTAAGCAAAGAGCTTGCTATCGTCACCAGAAGAAATGAGCATAGGAACTCCTAACTGTGCCCATTTACGATAACTGAAATTCACAGGCTTTGCTCGTCTACGTAATTTTGGCAATCTTTCATCAGGCAATGCATCTGTTAAATAAAACAATAAAAAGAAATTGGAAGGATTAACACAAAGCATCAAGTAATATGCATAGCACCCTAATAAGAAACAACGGTCATACTAATTCATGAAAAATAGACCTTCATTAGTAATTGGTACTGCAACTGTCAAGGCCCTGACATCATGGGTGTGCACTCGCTTGTAGTCAACAGGCACCCATTTGTTTCCATTTTCTGTAGAAAGGTCCTCTTCACGACAATCAGCTGGATCATTAGCCATCTTATAAAGGATCACCTGCGAACCATAAGAAAATAATAAGAATAGGCATACAAGTAATTTACTAAATTATGTATTTGATAAGTAGGACATCGTACAACATGACCTCATGATCTTAAACTAGTCTGTTTTTTCTCTATTTCCTTTCTCCAACAGGGCTCTTTACCAGGCAACTCCTCTTACATGTATGTCAGGTTCATTTCCTTTTCCAGAGATGTTTTACCCAGGAATCAGAACACCAATATTCCATGAATATTTCTAATAATCTGACAAATAAAGTATAAAAAGAAGAGCCAAATTTAGATAGGGTATAGCTTCTAGTTGTCACCAACTAGGCTAATATAGTATCACATAATTTATTAGTCAACCCACAGAAATTTGCATAGCCTTTCGGCTTTCGTCTGTCCACCCTAAATTCAGAGGGAATGCTACTTCTCATAACTTGGGTGAGGAAGTATCAAATAAAAGTATTTCTTGTACAGGATACTGGTGTTCGCTAACTAGACTAGTAGTCTAGTACAATAATACAATATCAAAATAATCCTCAAAATAAAACAGTAGAAGTTTCATCACCCTTCTACTGCACCTAAATCCCAAGGGAATGATATTTAAGAAAATCCAACCATGTCAGAAATAGTGTCTAGTTTTGTAAATTGTAACTAAGGCCTTGATTCTCCAAACTACAGTAGGTATAGTTCAAACAATTTAAGCAATATCTAGAACTACAGTAGGTACAGTTCAAACAATTTAAGCAAAATCTAGATGACTCGCCTCCTATGGAGCAGAGACACAGACATGGTTATGGTACACTGACATGGACAGAGACATAGGCCAGCACAAGTAACAAGCAGAAAAAAAGGGAGAATGAAGACCATGGTATAATGTAACATCCAAATTCTGAGATTAGACCGTCACAGTCACATATTTAGACCTCTAGTCTTCACTAATTCATGGATTACAAACTGAAGCAGATAATTTGATATGACAGAATAAACTCATAAAATCACAATTTAGGCCAAAGATGGGAATGTATTTAATATTTATATACATTTGTTGACTTGAAATTTTCAAAATAAAATTGTGAGACCCATGATAAGAAACCAGCACCAGAGACCCTTACATATCAAAACCAAAAGGTCATAAAAACCCTAACAACAAAATTCTCATAAAATTTGTCACCGTTCATCCAAATGGGAAGAAAGATAAGCATTTATGGACAAAATTTGTCACCATTCCTTTCAGGCTTTTTCAAAGTTTAAGATGGAGGTTTTATAGACAAATTGGAAATCTGACCTATTACCCCCATTAGTAGAATACAAAATGCTTGCCCAAACCCAAGCAGAAAAAATGTGAGTCAACTCACATTGCACACAGGTCAAGAATGTAAAAGTGAGAAATGAATCAAGATGCATGATAAAAGAAGCACAATACTAAAAAATTGAAAATTTCATTAACGTCAAATGAGTACCAATAAGTTTACACTAGCAAAGCATTTTAACAAAAACGTACAATACCTTTCCATCAGAACCAGCAGAAAAAACCCTTTCATGACTAGGATCACTTGCTAGAGCATTAACATCACCTTCATGATAGGTATGTGCTTGCAAAAGAGTTCCATTATGGCTATCCCAAAACTGGACGCTACCCGTACTATCCCCACTGACTAGCGTGCCACACCTAAAAGCATCATAAAATAAGTCTGAGATGCAATGAAGAAGTCGAAATCTTATTAAGTAACCAGATATCCTTGTACCTTAAGGACAGCAACGACCAGACACAGAACTCCGGTCCACTACCCAAGCCACCAAGGCCAGCTGTGATGCGATAAATTTCATGAAATGATGTAGTGTCCCAGCATCTTATGATACTATAAAAGTTAGAAAATGTATTAGAACCAAACAAGGAGAAGGAATAGATGAAGCAATTATCCATTGGTTATATAAGTAAAACAACTGAGAAGGGAATTTCATTAAATTGCAAGCAGAAAAGAATAAACTCAAATTTTCCAACTACTTTGTAGATATAGTCAGGCAATGCATAAGTAAACAAGTCTTTGCAAATAAAATTAAGCAAAACTTGCTGCAGCCAACTAATGAAACATACCCTTCGCTACTGCCGGAAAATATTAGCTTTGCATTGAAACTCCAAGCAACACTTAGGATGCGTCCTGCACATAAAAATGATTGATAACTACTGTAAAAGGTATTATAAAAGTGAAAAAAAAGAGAGGGTAAGTGTATGAGTCTAACCGCTAACTCGAGGAAATGATCTGTAATAAGTTAGTCCATTTGTATCGGACATGTAATATAATCGTACACAACCATCATCACAGGCAACGGCTACCCGCTGATCATTTTTTCCAATATATGCAGTATGAGATTCATCTAAATCATAATCATCGTCAGTACAACCAGACTCACAATCACTGTAAAGATCATTTGCATCTCCACTGGCCATTTGATGTGAGTTAATTTTCTTAGAATGTGGACAATCATCAAGCGGTTCTACATTCATCTGCCAAATTGACACTCCAACTGAATCTAGAAGAGTCTACAAATCAAACAAATAAAGGTAACTCATAGTAAGTAGACAAAGTGTTGATCTCATTAAGAAAAATATAGCAAAATGTGCTCAATGCTCAACAAACACTGACTTTGTGTTGCATTAGACAATCCCAAAAATGCCAAAAAGAAAAAGAAAACAAGAAAAGGAATAGAGGGGGGAAAAAAGGTGAGATATAAAACAAGGATGCAAGACCTACTAAACAGTTCAAAAATACAAAATTCACGTCGAATACCATGCTATTTTGATGCGGTGTTCAAGAAAAGAATGATGAAATGTTGCAATCATATAACAGATATATTGGTAATTTTTAATGGTGTGGTCTGGTCAATATGAAAAACTTAAGAAATTGCAACTTTCGGCCATCCTGTCACTTGCATTTGAATCTAATCTCATGTGTAGGTATGACATAAAACAATAACCAAAAAAGAAAAAAAATTTGAAGCATCTGTCCTAAACTTTTAGGGTTAGTACACTGAACCCGTTTCTTCCATTCAGTTTAGTTAACAAGATAGTCCTCTAAAGATTAAGGGAACGATTTTCCAAATGTTTAGCATATCATAGCATGTTCTACTTATTACTTTCAACAGCATTTTAAGATGAACTTTATTGTCTACAGTAATACTATATACCAGAATTTTCTAAGGTACCATGTTACCGGTTCGAGTTGGACGTACTTCTATAGACAGCTTCGCCTACTAACAATTAAGTTACTTTTTGTCATAGTCTAACATGTTGTACATAAGGCATCAAATAGCTATTTAAGCCTACAAGAACATTTCAAAAAACCAAGCTATCAATGCATACCAACGACGAAACCTCGTCGTGAAAAAATCCATCAATCTTGCGTTCTTGTCACGCTTCGCCAAATATATATCAAATTTCCTCAAAAAACAGAAACTTGATTTTTAAAAAAATCAAGAACCTAACCTTCTGTTGCAACGAGAACAGATCCCACTCCGAAATCGAACCATCAATACTCGACGACAGCAGCCTCGATCCAGACCACACCAGCGACGAAATCCTCGACCTAGGGTTTCCATGTATCGTCTTCATCAAAACCAAAACAAACAAACAAAAACCAAAATCAGTACCAACCAAATCACCGAGAGCAACAGATAGAATTTCGCCGCACCAATTCACAATGCCAGTCTACGGTCCCCGGAGATACGAGCCAGAGCTCAACGCTCCCGTCCTCCCTCGCCGCCGCCACCTTCGATCCGTCGACGCTGGTGGCGAGAGCGACGACGGCCGAGGGTTTCCAGTCGACGAAGTCCGTCCTGTGGATTTCGAGCTTCTCCATTTGAGGAGTAGACCTAGAATCGCATTCGAGAGGAAAACGGAGCTCTTTTTTGAGAGAGGCTAGGGGTTTTTCGGAAGGAGGAGAGAGGTTTTAGGGCGAACGCTTTGGACGCGGGATGGGAGGAGGTGGCTACAGTCTGTAGTCCAGTGGGCTTTAATTGGAAATAGGATTGGGCTGGGCCTTATAAATAATTTGGTTACAACAATAATGTTTTGGTCTAAATTCTAATTGTAATTATTATATGAACGTAAAATGAATAATAATTAAATTATCTATACTACTACTATAAGAAGAGAATTGTTGTGTTAAAACTTTTAATTTTCTTTTTTGTCCTTAACATTTTGATAAATTCTAACTATGTCATTGCCTCTAATTACTCATTCATTAAATAAATATAACCTTTTCTTTATAATGCACATCCTCACCTTCCTAAATAATTATAATTATCAATAATATTATAATTATTAATTGCTTAAATAAAATAATTAACAAAATAAATGTACACAATAATTAGTAGTATCCAATTAAATTATTATAATAATTATTTACGAATTATAATAACATAATTAAAATAATAGTATAAATAGAATCATATATTGCTAAATACTATTAACAATCATACTATAATTCAATGAGCAATAAAATAAATAACATAAAAATTTAACCTCATAAATAGTATAATTATGTTAATAATATCACATAAATTATGGCTAACACTATTTATTTAGTATTATATTATTAAATAAATAATTTAATATTATTTTCTCAAAGATTATTACATGATATTGAATAATATATATTTGGTAACGATTAAAAACTAAACTTTTTTTAAAAAAATTATTTAGTATTAATAATAGGAGATGAGCTTATATCAACTTAAGTATATATGAGGCATTGTCCATTAAACTTTTTATCCACTCATCTTGTTTTTAGATTTGTGTCATCAAGAGATACACAAATCTCAAAAGACTCTTCATATCTTTCACGGATCCCAAGAAAACATCAATGGATAAAAAAATTGATGGATGACTAGCTCCTATCCACTTAAGTTTACATAAGATTTTCTCTTAATAATAGTGTTATTAATTGTTAATGATAGTATAATAAAAAAATTATAAAATATTTATAATACTAAATCATTTAAGAGCATAATTAAAAAATTAAATTAGATAAATATTTTATAGTCTATAGACGGTATGATTATTTTAATTGTATTACTTGAACTAAGAAGTATAATATTAAATAAGATAAATTATAGTAAACCCCCATAAACTTTCAGCATTTTGTAGTAAATAGACCCTTTGAACTTTAAAAATCACATTAAACCCCTAATAACTTTTGTAGAAAGCCCTAAAATCTTTTAGATAAACTACACCATACACCTAATAACTTTCAAAATGCCTTTTTATACCATTTTATGGTTTTAATTTATAGGGGTTAGTTGCAAAGTTTAGAAAGTTATTGGGGTCTTCTTTGAAATAGAAAAGTCATTAGGGGCTTGGTGTAATTTTGAAAGTTTATATGGCTGAAAGTTCATAAGGGTTTAATGTAATTTACCCTATTAAATAATTATAACGAGAATTAATTATTACAATATGTTACGAGTATCAAGTGTAACTATCTAATGAACATCATGTAAAAGCTAGCAAGATTAACGTAACTTAGTTAATTTAGAGTTAAGTTTAATAACTTTCAAGTTGAATGGGCATAAGAGAACTTATAGAATTGGCAATTTTATTTAAGAATAATTTTAGATTTGGGGACTTATTTAAAAAAATATTAACACTGGGGCAATTATTATAAGAAATATATTTAATTACAATAACTACACACTAATAATTAATTCACATATTTTTTTAAGCGATCTTATTATACACTTTTATTTATTAACACAATATTTTACTATTCAATAAAAATCTAAAACTTAAAAATATATACGTTCACTTGCAAAGCACGTGCATTATACTAGTCCATCAGAAAACATAATTAAGTTATTTTTAACAATTGAATGGTTTTTTATGTGGATTTTTCCAATACAAAGTAATCAAACACACCCTTAATGTGGCTTAAAAATCACTAAGTTTGTCAAAATTACCGACACCATACTTATTACTCTCCGATAAGAATATCTTTGGCATGTTAATCCCTTAACAAAAGCATTCCAAATTCCTACATTAGAGAGAAGCCATACTATACTATGATACTAAAGTAAAAGATTCAAAGTTACACCCAAAAAAGAGATTGTTTAAGCATCAAGAATACTCCATCCAAAGAAAAGAATACATCTTCAAAACGTTAAACATCTCCTCTCACTCTATTACCATACCTTAACCTCTTCTCGCCTCTCCTCAATCATAATCACCAACTCTAATTCCCATGGCTACATCCATCCCCATCATCTATTTTCTCTTCGCATTTACATTCATCAAAGGTAATATATGTTAATCTCTCACTCACCAATGTATTAACTATCTCCAATTAGATTTCATAAGACTAATCCGAAATTTACACTTCTAGTTGTAGGCGCCAATGTTGGCGTCAACTACGGCAGAGTAGCGAACAACCTCCCTCCTCCTTCCCAAGTTGCAAAATTCATACTAGAAAGCACGGTTATCGATCACGTCAAACTCTACGATGCAGATCCGTCGACGATACAGGCTTTTGCCTATACTGGTGTATCCATAGACGTCGCGGTCTCTAACGAGCTCATCCAGAGCCTCAAGAGCCTCGCCTTTGCTCGCCATTGGGTCCGAGCCAGCATCCTCCCCTACGCCCATACAACCAACATCACGCGAATCTTGGTCGGTAACGAAGTCATCTCAACCGCCAAGAGATCGCTCATTGGCAGCCTGCTGCCCGCAATGCAGAACCTCCACACAGCTCTCGCCGCTGTATCCCTCGATCACCGAATCAAAGTCTCCACCCCACATTCTCTAAGCATTCTTTCGTCGTCAAGCCCACCGTCTGCGGGAAGATTCAGGAGCGGCTATGACAACTCCGTTATCAAGCCGCTCATTAGCTTCTTAAGAGCAACGAACTCGGATTTCATGGTAAACGCATACCCATTCTTCGGGTTCAGCCCTGAAACCTTGGATTACGCCTTGTTCAGACCCAACAACGGCGTGATCGACCACAACACGAATCTTTTGTACACAAATATGCTGGATGCACAGCTTGATGCGGTATTTTCGGCGATGAAGTTGTTAGGGTTCGACGACGTTGCCATCGTGGTGGCCGAGACCGGTTGGCCGTCGGTCGGCGATCCTTGGCAAGTTGGCGTTGACATAGAAAATGCTCGGGACTACAACAAGAACTTAGTTCGGCATTTGGCTTCTGGCATGGGCACGCCTCTGATGCCGAATCGGACTTTCGAGGCGTACATTTTCGCGCTTTTTAATGAGAATCTGAAGCCTGGGCCGGTGTCCGAGAGAAATTTCGGACTTTTTCGGCCGGATATGAGCCCTGTGTATGACATTGGGATCTTGAAAAATGAGGTTAGGCCTTTAATTTTGATATATGCGTAAAGGACAATTTTTGTTAACCATCATGAAATATTAGTGATTTTAATTGTACAACCTACTATAACTATTTTGGTCATCAAAAAGTACTGTAAACTTTGAAAAATTTCCACCAATATTTTACATCATACTTTTTTACAGGCAAGAATTCCAAGATCAACGTCGCCGCCGATGAATCCAACCGTGAATTCAGGAGGAAAAAGATGGTGCCTACCGAAACCAAACGTCGACCCGAAGTCGTTGCAGGAGAACATTGACTACGCCTGCGGTCAGGGCATCAACTGCAGTCCGATTCAGTCTTCGGGTGCGTGTTTCCTTCCGAATACAGTCAAGGCTCATGCAGCTTATGCCATGAATGAGTTTTATCAGGTTTATGGGAGGAATTTCTTTGATTGTGATTTTGGACAAACTGGAATTGTTACTAGTGTTGATCCAAGTAAGCGTAAATGATAGTTTTAGCTTCTCTTTTTTAAGTTATTTTTTGTGAGATAATTTTTTTTTTGAGTGTGTTTTATGTGATTTTACAGGTTATGGAAACTGCAAATACAACGCGTGAGAAGAATTCAGAACATAATCCTTGAAGTGTTTATTATTATTATTATTATTATTATTTTAAAATTTTTGAGTTAAAACGTGACATTCACTTGTAAATGATGTCATTCAGCAAGATGTATTTGATAGATGGAATATGTAAGTTTACTAAATGGGTATCACATTCTTGGTTAGTCATTTATAAATTTCAATAAAGATCCGTTGACGACAAAAACTGGGGATTCAAAGTTCTCACTCAGAAATTTATTATCCCTTTCATGAGAAAATTTGAACGTTGACATTCATGATTAAGACGTTTGATCTAATAAAGAGGCCTCAATGGAGACAATATGAAACGGACCACTAATCTATCAAATATAAGCACAAAATTTTTTTTATAGAAGAAATCTATAGATAAAAGCATAACATTTATTAAAATAGTTAATATAGGTCATATTTTTACAACAGAAAATTACGATGGTTAAAAATCGCTATTACTTATATGAAAATCAGAATCCTCAATAAATTTGGAACATGATGGCAAACACAAATTTATCACGACGCAATTATTAAAGAGGTTCATACTTCTTACATTTATAAAAAGGAAAAATTGTGTCCAGACCCCAAAAATGGGAACTTCATGTGACAAGCCCCCTCGTATTTCGGCCCATGTGTATTAGCAACAAAAAGTGAAAACTAATATTTTAAGCCCCTTCCACGTCAGCGTTGTACAAAAGCAGATTGTATTTTTTCAAAAAAGGCGATACTGCCCTTCTCCTTCTTCCCCAGACGATGCGCCGTCCCTTAACAGTAGACACTCCTCTTTAATGCGATAAGATGGAAGAAATGGAGGGAAATTTCCCCCCTTTTTTTTCCCATCATGAGCAATAACTATTTAGTTATCCATTACTTCTCCTCAGACCAAAATTCTCTCCTTTACTCGCGCTATTAATCTTACCTTCTCTTCAAAATGGCTGAGAAGGACATCATTTGCATTGTCTTTTCGGGGTACAAAGCGGTATTTTTGAAGATTAACTCCTCAACCACCATCCTGGATCTCAAATTTAATGTGGCAGAGAGGTTAGGTATTCCATATGAGTCATTAATTCTGTCATACGAAGATGAAACAGCTGGAAGCTTGAAATTTCCTATTGAGAACGAGGGGGACATGATGTCTATGGTGGAGCATTGCCACAATCTTGGACTGAAAGAGGTTCACATGAAAGCTTTTAAAGAAGCTGATGATTTGCAGAATATACACTGCAATGAGCGAGTCCAACCTTGCAAAGAGCAAGTCCCACAAGACATGTAGGTTAACTGCGAAGTAAACGAACGCTAGTGCTAATCGTCTTCTTTTTGTCTATGTTGAATGTTAAACTGGATTTCAGATGCATTTCAACAATATGTTAGTTGTAATCGTTGACCTGTTAGTTCTAATCAACGTGTTGTTGCTGAACGGTTTTTTGTTAGTTCTAATCACTATTTTGTTAGTTCTAATCGCTATTTTGTTAGTTCTAATGGCTATTTTGTTAGTTCTACACGATTGCATGCATCTTAGTTCTACACGATTGCATGCATGTTAGTTCTATTAATACATATAGGTACTTCTGTTAGTTCTAGTAGCTATTTTGTTACTTCTACACGATTGTATGTTAGTTCTATCACCAGTTCCATATGGGGTAGAGCTACTCTAAAGCGTGTTAGACCTATCAACACTTTTATTTGTGTAGTTTATGATCAACTATTTTCCTGTTGTTAATATTTGTAGCGCTTCCAGAAGTCTAAACTCGAAAAGTATAGACTGTGGCCCGTCGGAGTTGTCGTCCACAACTGTTGCAGATAAGATTCCCAATGACATTCCTTCAAGAGATAATGTTATGATGATTGATGACATGATTAGCAGATCTGAGAGGATTCCTACTTGGTGGCACACTGCGTTAACTGGGGAGGGGCAACGTTTTGAAAGTGCGAAGGAGTTAAGATTGGCCTTGCTATACTACTCCATGGCCAAAAAATTCGAATATGAGTTTGTGAAGAATGAACCAAAGCGTATTCGAGTTTTTTGCCGGTTTAAGGTAGCCAAAAATTGCCCATGGATGTTATTTGCCTCTCCGCCGAAAAATGATAATAGACTTGAAATAAAAAGGTTCGTGGACATTCACAACTGTGGACAACATGCCAATAATGCAGGTCACTCTAGAGCATCTCGTCATTTCATTGCTACCCAATTACAACCCACGTTGAAGGTACGTCCGGATATACGACCTATTGACGTTCAGAAGGAGTTTCTAAGTTCATATGGGATTAGGGTTGAATATAGTAAGATTTGGTGGGGTAAAGAAAGAGCTCAAGAGCGATTATATGGTGATGCTTATGAGTCCTACGATCAATTGAGATGGTAAATCAGAAGATCATATATACACAAGTTGCTGTTGTTTTCATTTATATGATGCTATAAGTCTCATAACTTTATAATGTTGAAACTAACGCTTAATCTTCAATTATCTAGGTATGTAGACGAGGTTAAGAAGACAAATCCGGGAAGCTACATTCATGTTGAACAAGACGAGGGTAGGTTTACAAGGATATTCATCTGCTATGCGGCCTGCATAAATGGTTTTTTACAAGGTTGCAGACCACTTATATTTTTGGATGGAACCTTTCTGAAAGATCGATTCAAAGGTATACTATTAAGCGCCGTAGCATATGATGGCAATCAGGGGATATTTCCATGGGCCTATTGTATCTGCGATCAAGAAAATAATGTTAACTAGAAGTGGTTCCTACAAGGTTAGTTCCAACATTATACATGATGGTGCCAACAAAAATAGAACTAACACACCACAATCAAATGCAGCTATTAAAAATGAACAAATAGAACTATCACGCTGCACATTAGATCTAAAACTGAGGTAGACAGAACTACCACGCCAGACACTAGGACTAACACTATCAATATTAGAACTAACACAACGGACAATAGAACTAACACTATCAATAACAAAACTAACACAACAGACAATAGAACTAACACTCTGCACATTAGAACTAACATGACACTGTACAGAACTAACACAACAGACAATAGAACTAACAAAACAGACAATAGAACTAACACAACAGACAATAGAACTAACAAGACAGACAATAGAACTAACACAACAGACAATAGAACTAACACAACAGACAATAAAACTAACAAGAGAAATAATAGAACTAACACAACAGACAATAGAACTAACAAGACAGATAATAGAACTAACACTATCAATAACAGAACTAACACAACAGACAATAGAACTAACAAGAGAAATAATAGAACTAACACAACAGACAATAGAACTAACAAGAGAAATAATAGAACTAACACAATGAACAATAGAACTAACAGGCAAAATATTAGAACTGACACGACACCTGACAGAACTAACACTTCAGAAATCTAGTTCTAATATCGCTATTATAATTCTATCTCCTTCGTAGTTAACTTTAAGGGCTGTTAACCAATACTCTTTGTAGGTCTGTGGTCCATTCTCTATGAAAGGGCAGATCCATACAACCCTCCACATAAGCTAGTGATAATTTCAGATGCGGATAAAGGGATCAGAGAAGCAGTTAGAGAATTTTTTCCCGATTCTATACACTCTCATTGTGTGCTGCATCTGGTCGAGAACTTCAGAACAAAGTTGAAGGATTTGGGATTCAAGTCAAAGGATTCTCAGATCTTGGGTAATCTACTGCAATCTGCCTGTTACAAATATACTAGAGCAGAATGGAATGATTATATGGACGACATCAGACTAATTGACGAGCGTGCATACAATATTGTGATGAACTATGCTCCAGAAAACTGGGCCAATGCGTTTTTTTCCTGGAATTAGGCAAGTAATATTTCATTTGATTACCTTACATATAACTAATAGAAGTAGATAGAACTAACACTGTCTATGTTTAGATATGGTCACGTTACATCAAATGTTGTAGAGTCATTCAACAAATGGATTCATGAGGCAAGGCTTCTACGGATACTCCAACTGATAGAGCATATTCGTAAATAGATCATAGTGCGCATGAATGAGCGACGAGTCATGGCTGAAAGTTGGAATCAAGTTCTTTGCCCCAAAGCTGAACTTGCCCTTCAGTATATGGGGTCCTCCGCCATTTAGATCTCTTGCTTACCCTTCGTGGCTTTGGGCTACCCATTGCTTTCTCTTCGACATTACCAGTTAGCACTTCTACATTTCTGTCAACGTTGTGCGTAATATTCACAAGATGTAAATCCTCACTTGCTTCCTTTGAAGCAACATGACTCTCATCCGTTAATGTGCTATCTACAATAACCTGTGCATGTTCAACATGATCGTCGTCCCTATTCTCATGTTCCTCTTTCATATGTACATGTTCCTCAGCCTCACTATCTTCTTTCGCATCAACCTTACTATCTTCATTTAAATCAACCAGCAAATCACCTAACTTATCAGAAGCCTCTTCCCCCTTATCTACAATATCCTTCTCCTTATCTGCAAAATCAGTAGGTTCTTCTGCAAAAACTTTGATATCTACATCAACCTCGTCTGCAATATGCTCCTCTTAATTACGCTCTTCTACAATATCCTCCTCCTCTCTTTGAATAATGTCAACAGGATGCTTAACATCCTCTTCTACATTCTTATGTACATTAAGCTGTGTGTTTGGGTCTTCACTATATACACTGCTCGGTTTAGACCTCTGTTCCTCTTGATTTACCCGCCGCTTCTTCCTTTTTCCATTTGCAATCTTATCATGTCTTCTCAAATCTTCAATTATCCTGTTCAGCCTGTTGATCTCAATCATAAATTCTTTGGTCTGCTTTGTGTCATCCAGCAATCTTTTGAGAAATTTAGCAGAATTTCTCCACAATGTAAGTTGCTGATCTATGGGAAGACATTTGATCTCCTCCTCATTGTCAAAAACGTCCATATGCTTTGCCATGGTCTGATATTAATAAGAGATTATAATTAGGATATTGTTTTTAGTTATTGTAAAATGAGTAAGACTTAACATAAGGGGATACGTACGTAGCCTACAGAGAAGTTCCCAGGCGTTTTCTCCTGGCTAGCCTTCCTCCTCTTTGTCTTGCGCTTATGATGCGCAACTTTTCTCCTCTGTGCAGCGGGGAACGCCTGCTCAACTAGAGGAGGAGACACTTCCTCAATTTGCCTGTGGACAAATGCTATTGACGCTGCCTTAGCCTTCTCCGTAATAGTCACCACCTTTATAGATGGGACTTTCATGCTATCCGGTGCCCAATTTGTCATTGGGGGTCTGGAGCTATCTACGAGACCATATTTTTTAATGCCGGTCATCTCGTAGTACCATAGTTGTAGCAAATATATTTCGCATTTAAGTTAATAATAGAACAGTTTTAGAACTAACATACTAACATGGTATATACTAGAATAGCAAGGCATAATTTAGAACTCACACAACTGAAATATGCTTCAGAACTAACATGCTACATATTAGACCTAGCATGACACTGTACAGAACTAACACTAATCAGAACAGCAAATAGATCTAACATGGTATCTATCAGAACTAACTCTCTTTAGAACTAACAAGAGCGTTAATAGAACTAACAGAACTAACACACTGAGCATCAGAACTAACAAAACAGACAATAGAACTAACAAAACAGTCACTTAGAACTAACATGCTGCACATTAGAACTAACATTAGAACTAACACGTAAACAAATAGAACTAACATGCTACACATTAGAGCTAGCATGACACTGTACAGAAATAACTCTCATCAGAACAGCAAATAGATCTAACATGGTACCTATCAGAACTAACTCTCATTAGAACTAACAAAACAGTCAATAAAACTAACAAAACAGTCATTAGAACTAACAAAATAGTTAATAGAACTAACAAAACAGTCAATAGAACTAACAAAACAGTCAATAGAATTAACATGTTGTAGAATAACATGTTGTACAACATAAATAACGTGTTGTATAGTAGAACTAACATAAAATAAGATAGAAATACCATAACCTAATTTACAACAAGCTAGGAATAAGACAGAACTAGAATGAAATAATATAGGTAAAATTATGAAACTTACACATAGTAGTGTCATGCAACCTGGGACATATGCCTTCTTTTGCTCCTTCTTTCCCTCCAGCGCAACACCAATGCCCCTGATAATTTCATCATAAAAGAACCGGGCCCATGCAACAGACTTGACCCTCTCAATGCTATCCAGATATCTGAGTACGGGTCTAGGGATACCTTCCCCTGCTCTGGGGCTCCATATCATAGAGCATTGGTACAGGATTTGTAGCAAAACAAATTCCTGGATATTCCCCGTTTCTGTTGATTCCACTAACCGTTCCAGATGCCCTTCGAGGTGTTTGCGCTGGGAGGTTTCTGGTTTTTTCAACCTCTTGCCTTCTTCAGAAATGTAAAGATTTGCAAAGTATTTCATCCATATTCTGCTGTTTGAGTCCCGATTGTTACTTACAACTTCACCATGAATAGGAAAATGAGTGTGGTTGTGGACCCATTGCAGATCAAATTTTACCTTTCTAACAGCCCCGCTATTTGAATCCGGTATGGAAAATGTGCTCTTGTCTCCGTCATAATAGCGCAACAGCAATTCCAGAGTGGGCAGATCGGGAGCAGGAGCACCGAATACAATATAGTGCTCAAACACAGAACCGCGGTAGGCATCCCTATGATACTGATTGATCTTCGGGGCTATTTTCTTCATGAACTTCCAATAGGCCCCAAGATTGGCGGTCAGCCTTCGTGACTCGGCCGCACCTGTAGGTGCAACATTTTCCCTGTAAAAACAATTCGAATTTGTAGGATCAATAGAACTAACGGACTAATATTAGAACTAACAAAATCTACATTTACATCTCCGTCATAGAACTAACATTGAAGTCAATGTACTAACATTGGAATCATCTAGAACTAACATTGGAATCAATCTAGAACTAACATTTGAATCAACCTAGAACTAACATTTGAATCAACCTAGAACTAACATTGGAATCAATCTAGAACTAACATTAGAATCAATCCAGCACTTACATCATGTGTACTCATCTACAACTGGTATTTTTGAGATGAACTGAATTTACGCAAAATTAGGTCGATTTCCCAGATTCTCGATAACATAGAACATACTGTTTTTCGGGGGAGGGTTGGATGGTACGCTCGGCCGTCGAGGGTCGTCTTTTGCTGTCTCGACGTGCTATCGCCTCCTTTTGCATCTCCATTAGGGTTTGCGTCGCCTCCTCCGCGCTATCAAGCCCAGACGATACGTCTTGGCCATTCGACGCGCGTCGGTGGCCGACCTCGAAATCGGAAAATGATCCTTCCCTGGACGACATGATTCAGGCGAAAACCCTAAAACTGTTGAACGGCGGTGAGAAATTGGACACAATCTCGAGTTTCTGAGACAACGAAGAGGTGGAAGAGAGAGAGAGAGAGAGAGAGAGTACTTGAATAAGGATGGGGCGCATTAACCGAGTTCAGTCCCATCAGAAGGGCAAGAGCGTAACTTCCGCCTTAGTTTTTCTGAAAAAGAGTAGTTAGGGGTCCCATAACAAATACTGTGCGTATTTGGGGCTAATACACATGGGCCGAAATACGAGGGGGCTTGTCACATGAAGTTCCCACTTTTTGGGCCTGGACACAATTTTCCCTTATAAAAAAGTCATTTTTTTAAACAGAAAAATGAGGATGGTTAAAAATCTTTTATTACTCAAAGAGAAATCAGAATCCAAAATAAATTTAGAACACGATGTCAAACACAAATTTTATCACTCGCATCTTTCCCCCTTTTTGTTGAAACATGTCAAACCTTTCTGCTATGGGGCATTTTGGTTCGTTTCCTTGATATAGGGAAATGCAATTCCATGTAAAAAAGTATAAGTTTTGAGTTTTCTAAACTTTTCCAAGAAATAGATTGTTTTGCTTTGGTTCGCACATAAAAAATGGTGAGAAACCAATGTATTTATTTTTCTTGTGTTTGGTTCGCATAGAAAAAAAGGAAAACTTTTGTAAACAAAGCAGAGAAGGAAAAAAAATCTGACGTGGCAGAGTTTTCATCAATTTCACTCGGTTGAGGAAGGAAATCGGAGAGGGAAAAAAATATGAGCTAGCGGCGATTTCAACAGAGTTTTCCCTCTTCCATCCGAGCGAACCAAAGCAGCACAAAGAAATAGACGGAAACAAAAAAACTGACGTGGAGGGCTAAAAATCTGACATGGGAGGGTTTTCTGAGTTTTCCACCCCTTATAATAACGAACCAAACAGCCCCTGAGAAAGCATACATTATACCACGCAAGAAATAAATCCAAGAGAAAAAGAAAAAAAATCGCCGAGAGGACAACCACGAGGTCCTTGCGCGTTACAAGTGCTCGATTTAATTGATTAATTACTTTATTAGTAGAAAAAAGAGAAGTCAAAAAGAGAAGTAATTACTGGCATAAGGATCATGTCGCTCTCGCTCTCACTAATTTAAAACATCGCTGTAATTAATACATAATCTCAGTTTTAATTTTTTAATCTCAACTGTGAGTAAAATTAAACCCAAACCGAAATCTCTGCAAACAAGCCAAATCTCTGCAAACTCTAGGGCTCCTACTCTCGATTTCCCCCAAATTCTAGGGTTTTCGAAGAAACTCCATTCAAACTTTTTCATCATGGGAGACTGGCAAGATCTCGGCCAGGCCGTCTTCATCGGCCTCATCTTCTCCTTCCTCGTCGCCAAGCTCATCTCCACCGTCATCTCCTTCAGAGGAGACCGCCTCAAGGTCGTTCGAGAGGAAAATTTGGTTTCAGAAGCAGTGGATGTCAAGAATCTCGAAGGCGATGCTAGGGTTTCAGATGACGGTGGCGGCGGCGACGGCGGCGACGACGACGACGACGATGATTGGGAAGGGATCGAGAGTACTGAGCTGGATGAGGTGTTTAGTGCGGCGACGACGTTTGTAGCGGCGACGGCGGCGGATCGGAACTCGGCGAGGGTGTCGAATGAGGTGCAGCTGCAGTTGTATGGGTTGTATAAGATTGCGACTGAGGGGCCTTGTACCAAGCCTCAGCCTTCGGTGCTTAACGTCTCGGCTCGTGCTAAGTGGTAAGTTTAGGTTATTTTAATTTTTGGTAATTCTTGCATAAATGTTGTTGTATGTTGAGGCTGATTTAACTGTAAATTGCTGCAAACTTGGAAATGATCACGAGAATGCGAAAGAAACTAGGCATTGGAGGAGGAGGAGGAGGTGGTGGGGTGAACCCATAACAACCCCTCATAGGCGAGGAGGAGGTTTTTTCAGGGGTGGAAAAAATTAGAAGTAGGTCCGGAAGTTTATACCCATGCAATCTGGTTATTGACCCTCCAACTTATATACTAGGTCCTTTTACCATATGCACCAGAGAAAGTGTCTTCGACCCGTGATTATAAACTAAGGCAATAGACAATGAATCCAAAACAGTGATGACTACAACATAGTCTCTATTCGAGGCTTTTAGCTGCAACTACATGGACAGCTCTGTTACAGGTTATCTTGTTGGTTAACAGATTTAGGATCCTCTTTAGTCTAGATGGGTTTTGTTGGGATTGCAGGTTGGTTCGGTTTGGATCCATGGATCCATCCGCTAATATTACTGAGCATTAGATCTACATTTCAACTAATATTTGTTGGATTTTTGTGTTTGTTCTGGTTTTGTTGGGTTCGATGCAGATTTGTTGGATACATCTTCAGTGTAGAATTTAGACTCCCGCCATAATCTGCAGGTCTAAATCTATGATGTCCGATCAAGCCAAAATCCATCAGATCTTGGTCAGTTTAATTTTAATCTCTTACTGGAAGCACTAATTGCATGCGTCCAACACAGCTCTATCAATATTTCTTTATGTAACCATTTCACTTTGATTCTATGGATGCCGTCCTTGGTTTCACCATTGTGATGGATGATTGATTTTAAACAGTGAAAATGGTCACTCCAAGAGTGTCAATTTGCGTCCTGTTCTTAATTTCCTCAATAGTTTTGCTAAAATCACATTCTGTTTTTCTAAGTTCTTCCAATCCTATATCCTTTTGAGCTTTTCTTTATTTTGCTTTGAAAATTATCTATTCTCTAGTTTCGTTCAATAGGAGCAAAATTACATCGTGGAATTTCATGTCTAATTCAGTTCATCCACTACTTGTGCGAAGAGAGAATGACTTAGCACCTGTTTTTGCTACAACTGCATGTTTTCTTTGCAATTTCAGTTTTCATAAATGAAACACTTTTTATTTAAATAACTTGCAGTTAATTTAGTTGGTAATTTGGTATTCCTTTTATTTTTACCAAAAGTGATACTTTTTGCTACTTTAGTTGCAGCAAAAGAGCTGTATGGCTGTGTTTTAAGAGAGTGAAAAGTGGACTCCACATCTATTTCCATTCAACTTTTTATGTAAATAAAAAAAATGGAAATTTCACGGTTTGATGAAAGGTGATTTTGTATATATTCGAATGCATCCTTTCTCATCCAATAGGGCCCTATTCTTAACTGCTGGCCTAAAAAGGATCTATGATCATGGGAAGGGGGGGGGGGGGGGTGTATGATTGGAAGAGATTCTTTTTTGAATAACTTAACCCCCTTTGGATTTTGATTATTTCTATATTAATTTATTTAGGTAATATCATGGAAAAAAACTGCATTATATTGGTAATAATAAGAAGCTTCCTAATACTATGCTTTGAATGAATTGTGTGCCTTTTCTGTTCCTGTTCTTCTACCGGGTTATTTATGATAAACTCTGTACGAGGCGGGTCCTTAATAAAATTGCAATAGAGGTTAACATAATCTCTTCTTACGTGGGTCAGGGTGCCTGTGCTGTCAGGATCTTCTCCATTGAAGATCATTATACTGATCTTTAAGTACATATATAGTCATCTTATTTCTGATGATTTTTGCATGCCTTGGTGTATGTAACAGTTTCTCTTTTGGCAGATTAAACCGTTTTCATCTTTCTTATTGCAGTAATCAGTCATCACAAATTGCAGAGAGATACACGTACATGTGTACATGGACTCACAGAGAAAACACACACACACACACAAACTAACTATAGTATAGTATGATGTATAATGGTTCTGGTGTATTATTTTTCTTGTGTTGGTTCTAACTAATCTTTAGTGCTTAACTGATAGAAGATATCAAATTTTGGTGATGTGCAAGGAATGCTTGGCAGAGATTAGGTGCAATGCCTCCAGAAGAAGCAATGGAGAAGTATATTACAATTATCAGTGAGATTTATCCATCCTGGGCAGATGCTTCAGCAAGTGTTAGTACTCACTCTTCTGAACATTCTTTCTATTTGCTATGACGGTGCAAGGCTTTTAGATAGACAGATTTTTTGCCATCTATTTAATGCGACAATTTTAATAGAAAAGGAAAGGTGAAGGTACTAGTGATTCTGGCAATGCTTCAAAAGGACCAATGGGACCGGTTTTCAGCAGTTTTGTTCACGAAGAAGAGTCGGACAATGATCTGTAAGGTTCTTAGCTACAACTTTAATATTTCTAGTATATTAAATTGAAGTATTTGGACCTGTGCAACAGTTCTATGGTTTCACATCTTGCTGTTTTCCTTTGCCTCTCATGCTCATAGTATGACATGACACTAGAATTGCTTCTCCCTTTTCATGTTTATGGATACCATGCCTCTGAATAACTTTGAGTCCTTTTTCTTCATTTATTTTCTATCTTCCTCTCATATCTTAGTTGGCTTGTAAAATTTATCTCTGGAGCAATGCGATGTGACTATGTAATGGAGGTGTATATTTGCTGATATGTGCATGGAAATCTAGATGAATTTTCTTCTTCCTGTAGTATAGGTATACAAGCTGTAATTGCCTGGTGTTTCTCTAATATCTTATTTATATTCTATACCTAGAGATTTTTGTTCCTTTTAATCTTAATTGACAATCATCCGTGGTTGATTATTCAAAAATGATTGTAAAACTAAAAACTTCAATGCAGAAACTATTTAGACACTAGTATCGGGTCAGTGTTAATAATTGCACTTATCCGCACACAGGCATGGGCTTATTGGTTACTGGGTATGAGCTTTCAGCTCATTTTGTTAAACAAGATGCTAAGTGACAAGAGACAAAGGACGGTGGGCAGGTTTCACCACTAGTCCATCTATTGGCAGTTCATTGACTAGCTGCCAGCTCATAACATTTTTTCCTACAGACATATATACATATCCATATACATATGCACAAACATGTATATAGATGTGTGTGCATGTATGTATGATATACATGTACAATGTATATGTACGTATGAATGTGTGCATCTCCTTCTAATGAATACCAATAATTGCCCTAAGCAACATAAACTACATCTTGTTTGCCAACCGTGCATGTGAAAATATTAATAGTTTCCTTTTGGAAGTCCTCTTTTTGTCCGTCATTTATTTGGTCGTTATATTATTTATATTTGACTGCTTGTTTGCAGAAAGCTGGATGCCATACATGCTTGTGCCAGAGAAGGAGAAGCTGAGAACTTACTTAGGCATATTGAGAATGATGTTCCAGTTAATTCGAGAGGTTTGCCAATTTCTATTTAACTTTCCCCCATTACTGTTAACTGGTAAGACAATCTTTGATAATTCTATTTTCAATGTTTGCTTCCAGTTCCTTCTTATTATTGCTCAAATCAAGTTAGTGTTATTGTTTGGTTATCTTGTGCATCACATTGATCGTCAAATCTTTAATTTTTATCATTTAACTCTAGAGAATTAAATATAAACATTAGTCCTTTGGCTTTCTTTGCAATTATCTGTTAGAAGAATTTGAGGTATCCCTCTGGTGGATAATTTCTGTGAAGAGACTAAAGCTGGCTAGAAGTTAATGCAGAGTTGCAATTATTTTGTTTCATTTGATCCCCTTTGGTTGTTATGAATTTTGAATCTATAGTTTTCTTGTTTCTTTAGAATTGTAAAAAAGCATTCCGAACTGGTTTCAGGTCTAGATTAGATTATACTGTAGTCCCATTAGTCTAAAAGATATTGAGTCAATCTTATCTTTTGTTTTGTTTTGTGAATACTAAATAATATTTCAGGAAAATCAGATGCACGTATTTTCTCTAATGTCAAAAATGTGTCTTGGCGCATATTTTGTTACCAATTACCATCCAAGGAGTAGTTCAGCAACCAGACAGACGGAAGGCTTGGAACCTGCTTTGCGCTGTTTGGATGTTGAAGGGACAAACAACAAAACTCAGTTCCATCATCCATATTCAGGTTGCTTCTTGGGTAAAGGTTATTTTCAAAGGAGGCAGGCGAATGTGAATCCTTTTTCTTTTGTTTTGTAAATTCCTGACAGTTTGTTCTGATCAACTTCTGATACCAATCGGCTAGAAATAAGCATCAAAGTCTGGACACTAACTACTTGTTAACTAAAGAGCATTTTTCATGTATTCTCGGATAAATAATGAAGTTATCTGAAAATAGTTTATTCAACAGATTGTGAGATTGATACAATTTTTTTAATAATTTTTTTATTATCATGTTCCTGATCTGTTATTATTCCCTCAATATATCAGTTATATATGGAGGGAATGGGCAAAGTGATTTCTTCTCTTATCTATACTGATATTCCTTTTGGTGATAAGAAATCAGCTTTTCACATGCCCTGTTTGGTTTTCCTTGCAGATAGTGAAGGGAGGACACCTTTGCATTGGGCTGTAGACCGTGGCCATTTTAATGTAGTAGAATTACTTCTGAACAGGAATGCGGATGTGAATGCTCAGGTATGTGATTGATTTTGGCAGTTATCAAGAGATCTGTATCCCTTTCTTTTATTGATTATTAAATATATGATGGTGGTATTATAAAAGCGATAGGCATATATCTAATTTTGACATAACATTTGTACTGATATTATGCTGTATCTATAGGTTCTCACCAATATGTCTTCTATTGATATAAATATTTGTTAGTTTCATTAAATTAATAGCACAAGCTCATGGCGATAGGTCATTTGGGTCTGGCCTTAAAAGAATATTGTCGATTTTTGTAAACGCATAATACACAAGTTCCATTCCTTGTAAATAGTATTCATTGTAATGTAGTAGTCAAAATTGAATGTTATATTCTGGTGGTGGCAAACTACTCAGACCTCTAAGTAGCACTTCAATATTGTGATCTTTATTAGTTTGTACTAAACAAATGGTATACACTTGTGCGTAATAGAAAACTGTTATTAAAACCTTAATAATTGATGCTATATAAATTGTTTGTTAAAAAATTATTGACAAAATTGACATAAGCATATGTTAATTCATAAACTAATATTTCATATAGAAAATATTTTCCCACAACACATACTTGGCAATAAAATTTGTATAGTTCAGGTTGTGTTATGTTTCGATATACAGTTTTGGATAGACAGGGAAAAAAAGAATTTTAAAAAATATAGATATATACATGTTACATATCTAGTTATATTTGTTGTTTTTTGCATTTCATGTATGTAAAAACTATAAATGTTTCCACTTCAAAAAGAAAAGATGTTTCCATGACAAAATATGAAATATGTATTGTAATTCACAAAGAAGAATATATTGTCAATCAAAACTACAAAAGATTTAAAATGCAATTTATTAGTAACTAACAAGATAGGACTTTTAGATATTTATATATATCCCCAATCTCTCTTGGCCAAATGATGTCGAGGTCGACGGCTTCGTCATCGGCAATGGATGAGTTGCCATTCTTGATGGTGTATTCTTGGGTTCTTGATTAAGTGATGATGATTTCATTTCGAGACAATGGAGGAGTCGTCGTTCCTGATGGAAGAGTTTCCTTGATGATTTCAGTCTGAGGACGAAGCGGGAGAGAAGGGAAATGGAGAAAATTCCAATTCTGGAATTTGCACTGATAATTTGAAATGTGGGGCCTTATTGCCTTTTTGAGTTTGGAATGTGGGTGTGGTTATTCTTTGTAGAGAGAAGCAGGAGTTACGAAGTATTTTTTCCCTTATAAATTTTACTTTTTTGCCCCTTTCATGAATTTGGTAGTAGTGTAAATTGTTTAGGATATGCAAGGAATTTTCAGAATTTGTGACACACAAAGGGTAGATGAACAGAAAAATGGACCAAAAGCCTGGCATTTCTTAATAATAGGTGATAGATTGTATATTAAAAACTGATACATATTTAAGGAAGCAACAAACCAGTAAAATAGTCAGAGCATAGTTCAAAGTTTTCAACGGTAAGGGATAAACCTTTTTATCCTTATCTTAATATCCTAGATTTTAAGGATAAAGTTTTTTCTTTTCTTATTCTTTTATCTAGATGGTTGGTTAGGGACAGTTGCGGTTTTTTTTGGGTACTAGTTTCCACTCGTGCAAATGCACGGGACTAAGTATTATAATGTTGTACTCATAGATAAAATTAAATTGAATCATTGGCATTTGAAAGTGGTAAAGTTTCATATTAATTTAAGATTAAAAAGTATAGAGAAGAAAATTGAATGTCTAGGAAAAAAGAAAAAGACAATTAATGAAAAAGAAGATGAAAAGTCACCTAGCTAGTTACTTGCCAAGTTTCCAATATTGCTACCAAAGGTAACTAGCTTGAACTTTCCAATATTGCTACCAGAGGTAACTAGTTTATTGGTATAGTATAGAGTTATCTCCTTATCCTACATTGACCATACTCATTGCTACTCCTAATAGTTATTCTATCATAAATGTGATGAAGCCAATAGAGATATCTGGCAAAAGTTACTTTTTCTAGTGCAATCGTGTCTTGGTTACATAGCCTAAAGGGCAGATAATTTACAAGCTTGTGAGGATTGTGGAATGTAGACAGAGGTGAGAGTAACAAGGGTCTCTGAGTTCTAATGAGAGACGCGTGCACCATCTACATAACGGTGCTGACACAAGATTCATTGAAAATTGACACAAGAATCGTTTGAATGTTAAGACTGTCTGATAGAAATTATTATCAAAATAGTGACATAATGCAGTTTTCTTGAAATCAGCGTTGTAAAAAGTGGCAAAGTGGTGCTTAAGTGGCAGCATAAGCGTTTTGATCCCTTTGCTACTTTTAACTCGAAAAAGCAAGAGGATGCGCAGCATGAAAAGCAGTCCAAAGAAAGACATTAAACCCAAAGTGGTCCAAAAGTGGTCACCGAAAGCTTTTCCTTTGATAATTGCATTAAATTATTAACTTGTTGACTATTTAATGTATCTAATCCACTACATGTTCTGTTTGTCCCTCACAATGTGTATAATATTTTGTTAATATTGCGTGATTGAATCTAAGTATTGTTACACGTCTATTTTATGCTTAGGATTTCTATAAACATCACATATGCATTTGTAGAAGTTTTCGTTCAATTTTGCTTGTTTTATAATTTTCAGATATTCAATACAAAAATAATTTTCAGATATTTTCATGATATTTTCTAGGTTTATCTGAAAATATCTGAAAATATTTTCAGATATTTTCATGATATTTTCTAGGTTTACTTAAAAAAAATCCCTATTTAAGAGAAATTTTTTTTGAAACTTGGCTTCACTCTTTTTTCCACTTAAACCCCGCCTAAGCCCCAAAAAAACCTATGCGGCACCTTGTTGCTTTGCTTCGCTTTCTGCTTTCTAAAATCTTGCTCGGAATATCTGCATAATAAATCTTGAAAATTATATCAGTTGCTTCCTTAGCAATGCCTGTTTTTCATCAACATGTATCAATGAATGGATTCAAAAACCATACACTTGTTGTTTGTTGGTCCATGAAATCACTTTTTATGAGGTTTGTTTCAGCGATTTCTTTTGTTTGCTGTTTATTATTGCTATTGCCGCATCTTTTCTGACTGTCTCAGTTTTTCTATTTGATATCTTTATTGTATAGGATAATGAGGGCCAGACACCACTGCATTACGCTGCTCTTTGCGATAGAGAAGCTATAGCTGAGTTACTTGTCAAACACAGTGCAGACACTGATATGAAGGATGAAGATGGTAATTCCCCGAGTGATCTCTGTGGTTCTTCATGGGCTTTCATAACATCTTCAAAGTAATCAAAGCCTTCGCAGAGAAATGCTGAAATTTGACATTTGTCATCTCAGGGGTTCATTCCAACGTACGTTAGGTGACCTAATATAAGCGTGAGAAATTTACTTTCTGTTTTGTTTCTAAGAGCATGCTGCTGTAACCCACTCATGTTTTTAACGGTGAATTCCTCACATAATGTTATGGTATCATCACTAGGAATATCTGAAGTGTAAAATTTTGATCGGCAAATGTCTGCAGTCTCTTGTTAATCATTATGGTCCTTGGGGGGGTTCTGAATTTATCGTAATGGCTTAGAGTTCTACTTACGTTCAACATATTTTCATGATTGTATTGACACTATAGTTTGGTTGCGCTGTATAGGTGATTGGTCTGATGCAACAACATTTTGATGGTGATAATAGTGCTGGTTGTTTTTATCTATTTATTTAAAATTGATACGAGTGACTATCTCAATTCTTGCCATATGATTTTCTATAAATTTTTATAGACAGCTCTCCAAGGGAATACACAAAGTAACAGGTACAAGCTGACGTTGCATGAGACTGAGGTGCTTACTATGGTTCTACCTAACACGAGGTAGCATTAGATCGGTATCCTATGAAGCAGATATACAATCACCTATGATTTTAATCTGGACCATCCAATCAATGTTTATTTTAATCTAGACCATGCATCCCATCAGGTACAATCTATCCTATCAGAACTGCACGCTCGAAAGTGGACAGCGGATGGTTCTGATGGAAACAATATTCTTAATCCATATGCCTGTCTCGAGACAGGCAAGCGGGCGGTTCCGGTCTATATGCCCGTCTCGATACCGATTTAATGGTTTGTCTCGATACCAATCTAATGGTTAAAAGTTTTTTCGCACATTAAAGCAAAATAGAGCAGAAACCACGGTGGAAGAGCCTATGGATTCCATATCACCAAGCAAAATGCCTCGTAATCAAAGCCTGGAGTAAGGGAACTCAACACAACATGTCAATCAACACACAAAAAGAGAGCGGAGGGGGTGTAAATTACATGAACAAGGGGAAACTATCTACCTTTCATCAACATTATAAAAAAAACATCAAATATTTTTTTATCAACTAAGAATATTCAAGGGGTTATCCGTAGAGATCAGAATTGTGTACTTCAGGGGGACTTGTACAATAAAAACCATCCCTCCCTACCCCCTTCTGCACTCTTACTACAAAATTAGAAGAAATGCTCATTCCTCCTTAAATTTCTATTCATCTAAAGCTCGTCATGCTCATCATCATCACCGCCCTCAGCACCACCCCCCGGAGCTCCTCCAGACCTCTGATAAACTGCCGAGATTACCGGATTACAAACAGCCTCCACCTCCTTCAACTTTTCCTCATACTCCTCCTTCTCTGCGTTCTGGTTATCGTCCAACCATTCCAACGCCTCCTTAAGCGCCGCTTCCACCTTCTCCTTCTCCTCGCTCTCAAGCTTATCGGCGAGCTTGTCCTTGTCGCTGATCGTGTTCTTCATGTTGTACACGTAGGTCTCCAATTGGTTGCGGGCATCAATCTTCTCCTTGATCTTCCTGTCCTCTTCGGCGAACTCCTCTGCCTCGCGAACCATTCGGTCAATCTCTTCTTGACTCAGGCGGCCCTTTTCATTGGTGATGGTTATCTTTTCGGATTTACCTGTGCCCTTGTCTTCAGCTTTTACGTTGAGGATGCCGTTGGCGTCGACCTCGAAGGTGACCTCAATTTGAGGAGTGCCCCTGTTTGTATTATGGTGAATCAGAATTAACACATAAAACCTATTCAAGCTCAAGTTAGATTCAACTTAGGGATACAAACCTGGGTGCTGGAGGGATTCCAGATAGATCAAACTTCCCCAGCAACCTGCAGTCTTTAGTTAGACTCCTCTCACCTTCGAAAACCTAGAACATATGACACGATACGTAAATATTTGCTGATGAATATGGACGTTGCTAATGAATTGTATTTGATGGCAAGTTGAATACCTGAATAGAGACGGTAGTCTGTTGATCTTGGTAAGTGGTAAAGACTTGAGATTTCTTGGTGGGGATGACGGTGTTCCTAGGAATCAACTTGGTCATGACTCCACCAACGGTCTCGATACCGAGAGTAAGAGGGGCCACATCCAAAAGAAGAATGTCTGCATTGAATCAGTGCATTCACAATTGAGAACATTCGGTGTTGTTTAGTAAATAATTAAGCAGAGTAACCTCTCCCTAAGTGAGAAATTTATATAGGTTAATCCCTTCTACGTGATGGTTAATCAATTTAACAATCTTTTTTAATGGATTAAACTATAACAGTTAACTCCTTTCTTCAATTTCCCATCAGGTTCGGTTATTTTGGTGTGTGTGTGTGGGG